>JAQQSW010023394.1:0-10279 GCA_028646575.1 Pseudocheirus occidentalis
CCTGTAATATTTTCTCCTTTAACTGGGTATTCTGGAACCTGGCAATAACATTTCTAGGAGTTTTCTTTTGGGGATCTTTTTGAAGTGGTGATCAGTGAATTCTTTCAAGTTCTATTTTGCCCTCTGATTCTAAAACATCAGGGCAATTTTCTTTGAGGATTTCTTGAAGGATGCTTTCCAAGTTCTTTTTCTGGTCATGGCTTTCAGGTAGTCCAATAATATTTAAATTTTTAATTTAAATTTTTAAAAATTTGAATATGTTTAAAATTTTAAATTTAAATCTCTCCTGGATCTATTTTCCAGGTCAGTGGTTTTTTCAAGGAGATATTTCACATTACCTTGTATTTTAAAATTTTTTTGTATCTGTTTAATAGTATCTCGATTTCTCATAAAGTCATTTGCTTCCATTTGCTCCACTATAATTCTGAAGGTATTATTCTCTTCAGAATGCTTTTGAGATTCTTTGTCCATCTGGCAAATTCAACTTTTTAAAGAATTCTTCTCCTCATTGACTTTTTGGGCCTCTTTTGCCATTCGAGTTAAATTTGTTCTTTAAGGTGTTACTTTATTCAGTCGAGTTGTTGACTCTCTTTTCATGATTTTCTCATGTCATTCTCCTTTCTCTTCCCAATTTTTCCTCCACTTCTCTTATTTGGTTTTCAAAGTCCTTTTTAAGTTGATCTATGGCTTGTAGCCAATCTTCATGTTCCTTGGAAGCATTTGGTGTGGGAGTTCTTACTGTGTTGTTTTCCTCCCGTTCCATGCTTTGATCCTTTTTGTCCCCCAAAAAGGATTCTAGAATTAGGTTACTGTTCTTACTTTGCTTCCTTTTCCTACTCATATTGGCCAGTCAATTAATTGATTGATTTTTTTTTTTACCTCTGTGGAACTCTGCTTCCAGGGGGAAAGCTCTGTCCCAAATTGCTGGGGTTTTCCCAGCTGCTGGAGCTATTAGGGGGGTGCTGCAGCCCCCACTAGCTTTGGCTCACTGAAAGTGCACCCTAAGACCACCAACCAAGACCATGATACGGATTCAGGCCACTCAACACAAGAGCACTTGGCCTCTGATCAATTGTTTGGCCCCCCCTGCAGTCTGCAGGCCGGGAGCCCTGAAGCAACCAGGTGGAGATGGCTGCCGCTTGTGCTACTTCCGCTGCTTCCTTGCCCTGGGGGCAGTTCAGCCAGACTGCTTTTCTCCCCCAAATTTAGCTGAATCCCGTTGACCTTTCTCTTGGTCCTTATTTCTCCTGGCTTGATAAATCTGGAAATTGCCACATATGCCACCAATCTGCTCTCCTGAAGACTCCAGCTGTGGCTCCTCCTGACCACCCTGGGGCCAGGAAGCAGTTTCAGGCTGGGCTGGTTTTGGCTCCCAGCCTGCTGCAATGAGCCCCACCTGCTGAACTTCAGTGAGAGATGTGTTTTCTGTATTTTTGTAAGTTTTGGAGCCCTAAAATTTGTTTAGAGTCATATTTTATGGGTATTTAAGGTGGCTATGTGGGAGCTGCAAAATGTTGCTGCTTCTGTGCTACCATCTTGGCTTTGCGCTCCTATCTGATTTTTAATAATTGGAGGGGCACCGTACAAGTTTGCAGGTTAAGAAAACTTGTATGACCTTAATGTAAGCATAAAAGATTTGTTGGAACAGAGCCTTTCAGACTTGATTTGTTTCAATAAGTCAAATATTCTTTTGCAAATAAAAAAAGTCAGTGAGATCTTATATTCTTTTCATCTTTCATTCACTTATGTGACTATATATGCAATCTACCATTGAGAATCATTTGTAAAAATCTGTTTCCTTCTCATAATTTCTTCAGGGATAACTTGATAAATATATAGATAATATTCATAGAGACTGTCTAATGAGAAACTGGGTGTATAGGTCAATAGATTTTTTAAAAATATTTTTTAGATTTAGGTAGTGATTTTTCCCCATTCTTTTGAATTTTATGCTTCCATGAGAAATCTTATAAAGTGATCCTTCAATAATTTCAAAATTTGTGGGCTCTAGCAAAGATTTCCTTGGTGTGCATTTGGTTTAGTCTAGTCATTTTTTCCAACTTTGCCCTATGCACACTGTTCATCACATAATAGCCAACCTAGTCTCTCTCTCACTCTTAAGCAGGGTTGGCCCCTGGACAAGAGACTTTTTCACCTGGTTCTTTCTAGGATGGTAGAACCAACCAGAATTTATGTTTGGCTGCCATGAGTGTTGAGAACCTAGAGTTATTTCTTTGCAAAAACAAGTTACTGGAATAGGACAGTTTAGTAACTGAATAAAACTAACAACAGGAAATTATCCCAAAATATATCATGCAACTTTTATGTATCAGTGCACTAATTTTTGTCAATAAGATTTTTTTCTTTTTGTTCTGGACATTGTTATGGAAGCTACCTTTACTGTTGTAAATCAACAACTTTTCTGTAACTTATAGCCTGAGAGAATTTCCTGGGGCAGTGAGAATCACAGAATAACAGAATTTTAGAGTTGGTCATGATCTCAGGTGCCTGAAAAGTATGATTATAGCAATGATAACTGAGGTACCTTGTACCTGACAGGCATTCTCATTATAATATTCCTGGCAAGTGGTCATTTCTTTAATACTTCCAAGGACAGAAAAGCCACCATCTCTTGACAAAGCCCAGTCCATTAGGGGGTAGCTCAAAGTATTAGAAAGGTTATTTCTAGACATCAAGCCTAAATGATTTCTGCAACTTTCACCCATTTTTCCTGTCCTGCTGGCACTATTTGGGCCAAAAAGCACAAGTCTCACTTATTTTCTACATGATAGGTCTTCAAATATTTGTGGCTTAAAGGACTGAGTACTGAACTTAGACTAAAAATAGACCTTAGCTTCATTCCTGCCTCTGATACTAGTTGTCTTACTTTGGACTAGTTAATCACTTAGGACTGAAGGGTCCTCCTCTTCATCTGTAAAATAATTATAATAATAATGTCTACCTTATAGGACCTTTGTGAGGATCAAATAAAATAATATCTGTAAAGTACTTCAGTTTGGTTTTTTTTTTAGTTTTCACCATTTGCTTTTCTAAGACTTTGAGTTCTAAATTCCACACCCCCTCACACAAGATGGTATGCAATCTGATATTGGTTATACATCAGTCATATGGTAAAGAAGGAGAACCAAAGGGAAAAACCACAAAAAAGAAAAAAGGGAAAATAGTATTCTTCCATCTGTGTTCAGGCTCTATGACTGCATGTGGATGGCATTTTCCATCATGAGTCTTTTGGAATGGTCTTAGGTCACTGCATTGCTAAGAAGAACTAAGTCTGTTAAAGCTGATCATCACAAAATATTGCTGTTGCTTTAGCACTTGGTTATTATTACACACAGTTCCTGCTTTACATAAGTAGATCTTTCTTTCCGTCTCTACTTTTATGCAATGCAAAATTGCCCTTAGCTATCCCCTTCACTTAGCCTGTATCAACTGCATACCCAAAACAATGTCTTTATGCAAGTCATAAAATGAACTGAAATGCAAACATTAAGTACTACCATGATAGTAAACAAAATTATGAAATGAAAGGTAAATTTAATGATGAAATATGCAAAGTATTGTAAAGGTAACATAGGTATGTAGTATGTTGCCCCTTCCCCACCCACTGCACCTAGCCTTTATCACTGGAGGTTGATTGTGTATTTTTTTTTATGAAGGTATCAACACATGTTTGTGATGTAGTATAGGGTTAGGGTTGCACACGATCCCAAAATACCAACATGCCAGATCCTGCCAAACTAATTTGACTCAAGTCTTCTCTCAGCCAAATAAAAGTAAAGCTTATTAAAAGTTTGCTTGTATTTGACATGGAGCAAGTCTGCGCTAGAAAATTCTATGGTGCTCTCACATACATGGAGGCAAGATGGGGTCTTATATATAGAAACATTGTGGGAGGAATCTAGGCGGGTCTAGAGGAGGAGTTTTGGGGAGGATCTTCAGGAGGAGTCCATCAGGTCAGACTCCAGTAATGAGTGATTAAGGGTGGGAAGTTGCTGGAGGCTACCTGGAGCAGACAGATAACAGTGGGTTAGGCCAGTTCAAGGGTGGAACAGGTTTGGGTATTGATATTTTGGGAGGATCAAGAGTGGGAAGTTGCTGGACAAAGGAGGGATAGAGATTTGGGCAGAGCCACAATGAAAGGCCTATGGACTTAGGCAAATCCCTTATGTGGGAAAATTCAAAGAGGATTCAAGGGGGTTCCCAGAGCCTGCACCTAATCATTTGGACAGTGGCTGTCTTTTTTCCCCCTCATATATCTGGTGATAGCAGGCAATATTATTCTCAACTGATTTTTGAACTTTAAAAAAATCTTGAAGTATTTGAATCCATCTTTTCAATGTAAGAAAAAACATTTTCTCAAATGACAAAATGCTTTTGCCAGCTGTTTTGTTGTGAACTTTTTTGGTTCAACCTCAGATTCCAAAGCTTTCCTTTCTTCTGTAAGCTTTGCAGCTAGCAGCTCAATCAGATCCTCATCTGACAATTCTTCTCCATGAGATTCAATCAACTCCTCCACATCATTCTCATCCACTTCCAGTTCCATATCTCATGCTAATTTTATAATCTCTTTACTCACTTCTTTCAACTATTCATCTTTGTCAAATCCACAAAATCTTGGGAATCAACTGCAGGCACACTTTGTTTTTGAAACTCTCTTCATTTGTGTTTCTATTATATTTTCCTATGCCTTTTAGAATTCTTTACAGAAAGCTGAATTTTGTGTAATGCAAATTTACTTAAAGTGAGAACTGTCTATACTTCCAGAAAGCTATTATGTCTTCCCTGAGTTTTCTCTTTTTCCAACTAAGAGGTTAAGTGACCCATCCTTAGCTAGACAGCTAGTGTATGTCAGAGGAAGGACTTGAAATGAAATCTTTCTGGCTCTTGGGAGACACCATGGCATAAAAGAGTATGGGAAGAAAGCTGCCTTTGGGTTCTGAGGACTTGGATTTGAACTTCTGATCTGTTACTACCTCTGTGACTTTGAGCAAGATATTTCATTTCTCTGAGTCTCAGTTTGATCATGTATAAATGAGGGGGTTGGATTAGATGAATTTTATAATTCAATAAAGTATTATTGTAAAAACAAGCCATATTCTTTTCTATATCCCTTTTCAAAATTCAAAACGTTAAAATATTTCCTGAGAATGGAAAAAGATGACCAAAATGGAATTGTTTTTTCTCTAAGTGACTAAGTGAACCAACATGCATACATATATATAGATGGTGAGCCACAAATGAGAATTGCTGTCTGATTTATTAAGACAATTATAATGAGAAAACATAAAGGAAAATTAAAAGCACTTGAAAATTTCAAATGGACTGAGCTAAAATAACCAAGTAGGTGCTAATAGTGTATTGTCTAGAGATTTTCTTCCCAATGTTGGCTGATGATATTTCCACACAGTGTCTTGCATAAAAGATAAGCTGCATACTTATATTGAAAATAAAATGCACCTTTTATTTACAAAGTAAAAACAATATTAGAAATAGAAGAAACATAGAGGAACACAATTATAGGGATTTCCAAATATACCAGAATGCAAATTAATAGTATGCAAATAACAGAAAAGCAATACAATTAGACTTCTCAGTATGTTATTTCCATATCTATTACTGTTTAAAGGTCACTTAATGATTTATTTTCATTAGTAACTTTGGAGTAAACAGGATTAGCCTCTGAAACAGAGTCTCTATTAGATTTCATAGAAAATAGATTTCATAAGAGTCTCTATTAGATTTCATAGAAAATAGATTTCATAGTCTCTGAGTTGGGAGAGTATCTGATGCATAAAATCTCTATTTTCATCTGGTGTTCTTCAACAGGTAAATTTACTTACAAAACAAGTAAACAATTAAATGAATAAAAGAAAATATTTAGAGTCCATCCAGAAATCGACATGGGGAAATGAATGTACTGAAAGAACACAGTATAGTTGTTGAGAATAAGAATCATAAAAAATTGCCTAGAATGGCTTTCATACTTACATAAATTAAATGAATGGACTCAATCCAGAACTTTATAGTCTTAAAAATGATATGTATATATAGAAGGTATGATCTTTTTTTTAATTGGCTATTGCTATTGGAAGAGTCATAACTAAAGCCAGTTATCATTAAAATTTAGAAGTGATCATTTATTATACTTCAGAATGACCTATTATTTACTGTAGTTATTAAAAAAATATTGAACATGGAATGCATTCAACTTTTAACAAATTGGTAATACTGGTAATTTCATCTTTGAATTCCTCTATGCACAAAAGGGATAAGATTTATCTGACTTACGGCCAGGAAATTTAAATTTAAAGTTAAAACTCAAGATAGATAATACATTATAAAAGGTCTGAATATTTCTGAATGTATCAGATGACATCATTTCAAACTAGAGAATTTGTGCCTTTAATTTTAACATCTGCTTAAAGAACCTGTTAGATTTCAGCCCCTACTTCCTAATTTCCTTCAAAATGGAAATAGTCTTCACATTATGACTTCCTCTTTTCACTTCTCAACTTCTGTGCTTCCTTACCTGAATATGCAAGGGGTCATGCTACAGCTTCAGAGGTCCATATGTCCCATGGATGGAATTAGAGGGCAAGAATAGTAAGTGACAGAACTGAAATTTGACACAAAGTCCTCCTGACACTTTTCCTCTAAGTATTAAGTGCTGGCCTTGTAACAGCCCATTCCACCTTTGGGAAGAGGGAAAATAAAGCAAAGAGGGAAAATAAGGCTCTGAATCCATGTAAATAATTGTGTCTATATTTCATGTCAATAGAAATATGCCAGCAAAGATGTTATTGTAAATTTTTCATTACCCGGTGCCTAGGTGGGGCAGTGAATAGAGCACCGGCCATGGAGTCAGGAGTACTTGAGTTCAAATGCGTCCTCAGACACTTAACACAAAAAACTAGCCATGTAACCTTGGGCAAGTCACTTAACCCCAAATGCCCTCCAAAAAAGCATTAAAAAAAAGAGTAAATTTTTCATTACACTTGACAGTCCCATATAACTGTTTAGGGATGTAGGTGTGCTTTCAGATTGTGGAAAGGGTCAAGTTTCTTTAGAGGTGTACTTAACAAGCAGAACTACCTGCTCCATATAGTTAACACATATAGTTAACAAGGTTCTGGGAATTTTGGCGTCCAGGTCTGCCACAGTGGCCATGATGGCTCATGGGACCCCTGGCCGCTTGCTGGGCAGCATCCTCCACAACGGCTTGTGACGCTTCCTGCACAGCTGAAACACCTCAGCCTCAGGGTCAGCCATGACTCGCCTTCGTCCCAGCGCCAGGGAGTTTGTGGAGCAGCATGTGACGGACTTGGCACAGAGGAACCCAGGGTTCGTGTTCTATGTGATGGCGAAGAAAGGCCATGGGCCCCAGTTGGTGGCGGAATACCTGAACAGCACTGTTCAGGAGGTTACCATCGGTAATAAGATGGCGGATGAGATTACCACACTGATCCAGAAGCTGGCCGACCAGTCCCTCCTGGACATGATTAGTATCCAGAAACCCTACCACACGTGCAACCTGAGCATCCAGGGGCAGCGGCACCCGTTTACCAACAGGCCCCTCCCCCAACTGGGCAAGGCTGGCATTGCCGGTGGTCCTGACCAGAAACCCCAATAAAATCTATTTATTTCTGTGGAAAACAAACAAACATATTGTTAACACAAAAATCTTATATAACAGGGGTCTTGATCTGGGGTCTTGACCTAGAGTCTGGGAACTTACAAAAAATATTTTGGCAACTATTTCAATATAATTGGCTTTCTTTGTAGTCCCATGTATTTTTACATTATGCATTAGAACATATTATTCTGAGAAGGGGTCCATAGGTTTCCCCAGACTGCCAAAGGGATTCATGACACAAAAATGTGTCATCTAGGAAGAGTTGACACACAACAATAGTCTGGTCCTCCTTCTATTAAAGGTAGCAGAGTATAGTGAAAAGAATCCTGAACCTGAAGTCAGAAAGCCTGTGTTCAAATTCTTGTCCAAGACTTAGTTGTGTGATTTCCGGTAAGTCACTCATCCTCTCTGAGATTTACTTGTTTATCTGCAAAATTAGGATAATAATACTTGCATATTGTAGTATAAAGACTTGGAGTCAGGAGGACTTTGTGTCAAATTTCAGTTTTGACACTTCCTAGCACTATGACCACTGACAAGTCACCCTCTCTAAGCTTCTGCTTCCTCATCTATAAAATGCAACATTTGCACTACTTACCACTAAGCTTTTTTGTGAGGGAAGTGCTCTAGAAATCTTAAAGCATCATATAAATATCATTTTTCCCCATTATTAGTGAGGAAGTAGGAAGAATAATGGCTAGAATCTTTTAGTTGGAATCAGGAAAACCTGAATTCAGATCCTGCCTTTGATACTTTATTGGTTGTGGTGCCATGGGCAAGTCTCCTAACCTCTCTAAGCCTCAGGTATTGCTCTAACACTTAAATTATAGTTTGTTATCTCCTTTGCTAAAGGGTCAGTGAAACCACAAGTCATTAATGTATTCTTCTTCTTCATGTTATGTGATGTTCTTCTGTGAGACCATTTTCCTTAAAGGTTATTCTTAAAGTTAACCTTAACCAGTTTTCATCTCTTTGAAATGTTTCTCATGATTCCACCAAAGTCTGAAGATCTAGTCCTATGATAAGAAAGCCACAATAAGGTTATGTTGAGGATCCTATCTATGTACCTGTCAGTGAGAGTGAAGTCATTTTTAGAAACTACCCAATAACACACACTCTCTCTCTCTTTCTCTCTTATAACATCCAATTTCTTTTTGGTAGATAGTATTTTATTATTTTTTCCAGTTACATGTAAAGATAGTTTTCAACATTCGCTTTTTGTAAGATTTTGAGATTTCAAATTTTTTCTTCCTTTCTCCCTCCCCAAGATGGCAAGCAATCTGATATAGGTTATACACATGTAATCATATAAACGTATTTCCACATTTGTCATATCAGTCTCCTTTCTACTGCATCTTTTATCTATTAAGCTAGAGTCCAGTTCTGGGGTAAAAGAAACATCCTAAGGTTAATTTCAGGCATAAAATGGTGGACATGGCCAGCTTTCAACTCTGACTATGTTGCTTGTTGTTGTTGTTTGGTCATTTCAGACTATTTATGATCCTCTTTTTGGTTTTATTGACAAAGATACCAGAGTGGTTTGCCATTTTCTTCTCCAGCTCATTTTATGAGTGAGGACACTCAGATAAACAAAGGTAAGTAATTTACCCAGAGCCCCACAGCTAGTAAATGTCTGAGTCCATATTTTAATTCAGGAAGCTAGATATTCCCAGCTTCAGGCCTGGCATTCTATCCTTTATGCCAAATAGCTGCCTACCATATTGCTTATCTGATACATATCCATCATTTCCTTGAATCTTTACTCAAAATAGGGTAACTGGCAGCCCATATGTAGAAAGGTATTCTAACAGAAGCACAGTTCCATGGCTAGCGTGGGAGGTGCTTTTCTTTTCTTTTTTTTAAAAAAATAATTATTTTATTTATTTTCTTGTTTACATCATTCGTTTCCACCAGATTTTGAGTTACAGAATTTTCTCCTCATCTCTCCTCCATGCTCGTCCCCAATACAGCGATCCCTCTGTAAAGCCTCTCCCCTAATCTGCGCTCTTCTATGTCCTCCCCCAATGTCCCTCTTACTTTCTGGTATGGCAGGGAGGGTCTCCCTACACCCATACCTGTATATCTTAATTCCCCATTGCATGTAGTTAATGATAATAATAATTATGTATATCTATATCTATATATATACACATATATATTCATATATATGTACATTTTTTTCCTTAACATTTGATTATAGAGCTTTACATTCTACATTCCCTCAGTTCCTCCCTTGTCACCCACCCCCACTGGAAGGACAAGCAATTCAATACAGGCTATACATGTGTAATTATGCAGGACATCTCCAGAGTGGACATATTGTGAGAGGCTGATTATATTTCCCTCCTTCCTATCCCGCTCCCGCCCCTTGTTCTATTCTCTACCCTGTCCCTGTCTCTTTACTGAAGTGTGTGCTTCCAGCAACCCTCCCCCAGATCCTCCCCTCCCCTCCATCATCCCACCTCTCATCCCTGTCCCCGCTACTCTCCTGTGTGGCAAGATACCCAGTTTAGGGTTTATGTCATTCCTTCCCTAAGCCAAATTCAATGAGAGTAAATGAGAGTAAAGTTGTAACAGTTATCCCTTGCCTCTTCTATATGAGATGATTAACCCCATTTTGTCTCT
>JAQQSW010023395.1:0-10279 GCA_028646575.1 Pseudocheirus occidentalis
TCCATCACCCCCCCTCTCATCACCCTCCCCCCTATTCTAAAGAGTGAAAGTTTTAACGGAGAGGGTTAACACAGTAATAACCACAAATGCAACCTAAAGTTTCTTTTTTTTTCTTTTTTGGAGGGTGGAAGGCAGGGGTAAGTGGAGTTAAGTGATTTGCCCAAGGTCACACAGCTAGTAAGTGTTAAGTGTCTGAGGCCAGATTTGAACTCAAGTCTTCCCGAGTCCAAGACTGGTGCTTTTTTTGCTGCACTACCTAGCTGCCCCACAACCTAAAGTTTCACCAGTTAAGTAAAGGAAGAAATCATAAACAAGCCAAAAAAAAGGAAGAAGTATAAACTGATGCGTCTATAAAAATGTAAATCATCAAATCCTACTTCTATTACTTACCTATGTGATGCTGGATGAATTTCTTAAACTCTCCTGGCCTCAGTTTCTTCATCTGTAAAATGAAGGGATCGACAATTCCAGAGGACACATCGTGAAGCATGCTGCCCATCTCAAGACAGAAAGTTCATGACCTCAAGGGAATGAATGAAACACTTATTTCTGGACACGACCAATGTAGGAATTTGTTTGGCCTGACTGTGCATATTGGTTATGAAGGTTTTGCTTTTATTTTTTCATTTTCAATGGAGAAGGCAGAAAAAAACTTTTCCTTAATTGAAAAAATTCAATTTAATTTTTAAGAACAAAAGGACAAGACTTTGACTTATAAGGTCCCTTTGAATTCTAAATTGATTAATATGCTAACTCTGACCATCTCCACCCAGGCAGGACTCAAATCCCATTTCATTTGCTATTTCCACTTACAATTTTACACATTTTTCTGTCTTCTTTCTCTTTGATCCTAATATTATGATCTGAATTATATACCATCAGCTGGTCAGGTGACCTGGCCTTCCCATCATCCCCTTAACTGTACACAATTGGAAACCTCCTCCTTCCCACCCACTGCAGCATCACAATGGTCATTACTAAGTGATGCTGGAATATTGTATTGGGATAAGTCACATCTTTACAAATGGAGAGAGCTTAGGACTGACAGGAGCAAAGGGAGGGAGGCCAGGGAACACAAGGAAGGTTTGAGCACATCTATAACTGGAGCTCTGGGAGAAATCTGACTTTCTGTGATTTATCAGAGTGGTCTTCATGACAACACAGTGGTTCAGGAAGTCCTGATGTGAAGGCCATAAGGATAAAAGAATAAAATGTAAAGGAACAACATGAAATCAAGACCAAGTGTCTTTTTTTTTTACAAGGTTAAATACATTTTCAATTGGTGAGTGAAAGGGAAACTAAGGGAACCAGGTTATATATTGACCATGGCTCACATCTGTATGGCAAATTGATCTTTAAAAAGGGCTTGCATTCATAATAATCTATACTTAGAAGCATTTTTATAAAATGACTCGCATCTGCCCTCAGAGAGTAAAACTCTCCCTAACAGTGGGCTGGAGGGGTTGAACTCTGTAATGTTAATGGGAGTTGAAGATCTTCCCAGCCCATTAATAGGCCTCCCAAGGAACCCAATAAGAGAAATTTGCTTAGGGTAGACTTGTTTTTTAGGAAGGCACACACCTTCTGTGACTTTGTAATTAGGCAGTGGGTCACAAGGGTTGTGATGCCCCCTGACCCTGAAAAAGGGTATATATACTCTAAAGTTAGCATTTTGCTTTGGGGCTTACTCATGGGAAGAGTGTTCATGTGATTTGACTAGATGAAATTCTAGATAATCATTAAGGACCCCCCTGCCTTTGAAAATCCAGATGTTGGTGCTTCTCTTTCTGGTAACTGTGTATGTATTGCCTTGGTCATACAGTTGGATCTGTATGTTGATCTGTGATATGTGTATTATCCAGTCAGATGGTTAGAAGTCCTGTCTGTTGGTCTTTATGCTATTATTTCTGCTTGCATTTTCTCTGAAGTTCAAGGTGTTGATTTTTTCCCCTGAACTAAGTAAATGATATGAATAATATGTATGTTCTACTAAAGTAAGATTGTTGACCCCTGGGGCAGCTAGGTAGCACAGTCGATAGAGCACTGTCCTGGAGTTAGGAGGACTTGAGTTCAAATACAGCCTTAGACACTTAACACAAAACTAGCCATGTGACCTTGGGCAAGTCACTTAACCCCAATTGCCCTACCTTCCCCCCTCCAAAAAACAAAAAGAAAAATCTAAAAAAAAAAAAGGTTATTGACCCCTTTGAGTTTTTTTCTTTTAGAAAAGCAGATCAAAGAACCTGTGCTAGCAGCCCTCCTGTGTGCTGGTGTTATTGGTCTTACACCCCCACAGCAGCTGCAAGTAGCAATGCTGTTACAAGCTCCCAGAGTGCTAGCAAAGACACCTCCCCCCTCTGTGGCTCGAACTGTACCCTCATGACGAAAAACAAAAGGACACCCAGCAATATGTGGACAGGTTCAGTGACAGGTCTTTATGAGAAATAGTATTAAATCAGGCAAATGTATTCTTTAACAGAATAAATTTTTAAAAATGCAATTAAGTGGAAGTGAGGTTGACCCATTTGTTCCTCTCAGCTGGCTTCTTTCTCTTGGCACTCTTGCTATCAAGGCAGCTCCTAAGATAAGAACAGTCACCTCCCAAATCGTCCATTTAAAAGTCATCTCTCTTGGTCTAAAAAAGGTAATCACAGATGTGGCAGACATTGGCTGCTCCCACAGTCAACATTACTTTCATGGGACAGCTGTCCTTTATGCTCCATCATAAAAAAACTCCACTCCTTGTCCAAGAGCTGATCTTGTTTTAGTCTCCTCTCTTCTCAAACCTGAAAGAGCTCCAAATTCTAGGAGGGGTTTTGTGGATAGCCAACCCCTTGACAGGAGGTGTTAAACGTGCAAGACGGCTGGGGATGATGGGATCTTAGGAGCTGTTTAAATGATGGGGAAGAGGAAATGTCATACACAGGGAAGTGAAAGTTCGGGGTGAAGTTTTCAGACCTTTGGCTCAATTCAGGAAAAGTGTGGTGGTGATAGGGAAAGTCATTTTGTAAAGTTTTTCTTCACTCTCATGCCCAGTGGGGTTATCACACTCAGAGGGGAATTCCTGTGGTATCTGAGAGGACACAATGATTCCAGTTCTCAGGCTTTAAGCATTATGCCTTTTTCATCACAATAACTTCTTTCTTGGATCATTACAACAGGGGGATACTGCCTCCCTCTTCCACTTCAAGCTGATTATTTCCAGCAATCTGCAGCTGAGGTATTGGGGTATATTGTAAGGAATGCTATCCTTGGAGTTGGAAGATATGAATTCAAATCCTTAGGACCCTATGGGGCTGTGTGACCTTGGGCAAGTGACCCCAACTCTGAGCCTTAATTTCCTTATATTATATTATATTATATTAAATTAAATGGAGGTAATGGTATCTATACCACCCAACTCACAGAGTTAGGAAAACATTTTGTAGGTTTTAAAAGGGATTATACAAATGAGCACTGCTAAAATTTTATGAGAATGCCACCAGGCTAGTAGAGGACTTTGAAAATCACATGATGTTATTTCCTCTATGACCCCTAGAGGGAGCATGTGATTCATGTTAAATCTATGCTGAATTTAGATTTCTGAAGTTTGGTCCTCTTCGTCCCTATGCTTGTTCCAGGCTGGTCAGAGAAACAGAATCCTTCCTCCTTTGGCAGGATTACCAAAGAGGACAGACCATGGGGTGTTTGCCTACCGGCCTGTGAAAGGGAGAGTCTCCATTCCATCGGCACACCCTCCAACCTAATATACTTTTCAGGGGAGGAAAAAAAGCAGTAAAAAACAGTGACTTTGGAACTGAAGGCCCTGGGTTCAAGTTTTGATTCTGTTATTTATGAAGGCAGCATAATACAGCAGGACTGGAGTCAGAGGATTTGGGTTAAAATCTCACTTCTGACGTTTTCTACCCCTCTGACCTTAGACTTGTAGAATGGGGGAGTTGGCCCCAATGATCTCCCACATCCCTCCTAGCTCTAAAGCTGTAATTCTTTGACCCTACCCAGTACCACAGCCTTGGTGAGTGGGGAAGGCATCTGACCCACTCCAAGGAGACCAGACTTTTCATAGTAGATAAAGTGATGGACTGTGTGTGCGCGTGCATGTGTGTGTGTGTGTGTGTGTGTGTGTGTGTGTGCACGTTTGTTATTTTTATCTATATTATTCTCTGACATTCACCTCTAACTGAATCCTCTGCACTTTTTTTCAGAAGCCTCCAAAGCTTCTGATTAAAATCACTAATACTAGCACAAATTTCCTAGCCCATAGGCACTTGGGATCATTCATTCAGGATCTAAGTACCTAGTATATACTCAAGCTTGAATGAGCTACTGTGTCTCCAGCACTCTAAGGAATAAAATCAGCCACATCCTTGTATGCCTGTAATCAAATGCCCAGAAATGTGGCCCTTTGACTAAATTCAAACTTCACAGAACAAATCCCCTTAATAAAAGGATTTGTTCTGTAAAACTTGGACTCAGCTAAAAGGCTGCTTCCAAGGACCTAGAAGGCCCCATGTGGCCTCAAGCCTGGAGGTTCCCTACCCTTGGCCTACAGATAATGATGTTGATGGTGATGATAATGATATCTGACAATTTAAATATCAATTAACATATATTACCTCATTTGACCTTTATAAATAAAATCTGGAGTATTGCCACTTTGCAGATGAGGAAATTGAGGCCTAGAGATATTTAATAATAGAAATACTTAAGGGGTCAATGATTATGTCAGAAAAAGGAAACTCCAGCTTTGGGACTCCCTCTACCAATACGGATAGCAAGCAAGAAATCAAAAGGCATTTATTAAGCATCTGCTATATGTCCTGGATGCTGGAAAATGAAACCTTTCTGCCTTCAAGGAGCTTGCACTCTGGGGGAGAGATAACATTCTCTATGCACACATATGGACAACTAAGTGGTGAAGTAGAGTGCCAGGCCTGGAATTGGGATGACATGAGTTCAAATCCAGCCTCAGACACGTACTAACTGGGTGACCTTCAGCAAGTCACTTAACCCCGTTAGCCTGGGTTTCCTCTTCTGTTAAAAGAAAATGAGCTGGAGAAGGAAATGGCAAACCATTCTTAGCTTTGCCAAGAAAACCTCAGATAAGGTCATGAAGAGTCAGACATGACTGAACAACACACACAAATACAAACTACATTAAGACAAAATAAATACAAGATCATTTGTTTGGGGGGAGGCACCAGCAGCTGGAGAGAGGAGGAAAAGGACTTATTTAAGAGGTTGCACTTGGACAGAGTTTTGAAGGAAGTGGATCCTAAGAAGTAGAAATGAGGAGAGTGGGAATTCCAAGCATAAGCTTATCCAGAGGCAGGAAAATGGGAGGTAGAGAATCGGGGACCAGGAACAATAGGAAGGCCAGTACAGCGGGGCCATCAGAAAGCAATGTAAACTAACCTGGAACGGTGGTTGTGAGCCCTGCCATCTTGTGGGACTTAATAGAGGAATGTTGAGAGCGTGATTTGAACTCAGGTCCTCCTGATTCCAGGGCTGGTGCTCTATTCGCTGCTCCACCTCGCTGCCCCAAGAGCACGGCATTCTCTAGCTGGAGGACCTGTACTCATCCCATTAATTAGGCCAGGCATTTATTTGCCTTGGACTTCATGTTGCTCATTCATAATATGAAGGGTCTTTGAGGTTCTTTCCAACTCTAGAACTATGATCCTGTCATTCTATGACCTGAATTCAAATCCTACCTCTTATGCCCTATGACCCTGGACAAATCATTTAACTTTCCCTGGCTTGAGGTTTCTCATCTATAGAGTGGAAGGGTTCGACTCTACGGCCTCTGAGGTCCTTTTAGCTATATATCTTAGGATGTATGGTAGTAATGACTCTAGAAATGTTTGAGAGTCAAGTTGGCTCCATCACCCCCTCAGGATACCCGGCAGGGTCAGCAGTGTCTTTCTCTAAAGAAATCAGTTCCAGTGTCATTCCAGTGCATTCCCCAAACTGCCAGTCTCCAGTAATTAGAGCCCCTTTTCTTTTAACCAAATAGCTTTTTACAAAGCGATATTCATTGTGAAGACATACAAGAACACAAGTGCCAACGTTTCCTCTCAATATCTGAATCATACTTTCTTTCCTTTATATCACCTAAGTAGGAAGAGTCAGCCTAGACTTAATGTAATTTCTAGATCGCATGAATCCCACCAAGTTTGCTTCCAAATATGGCCAGGCCACTGGATGAGTCTTTGTCTTAGTTGCCACTGGGCTAGGCCAAAGAAGTGGTTTCGTATCTCACTCCTTACCATCAGACTTCTGAAAAGTCTGAGCGTAGACTCTTCTCATGCCTTCAATGGCTCACTATTTTGACCTTTCAAAGCTCACAAAGTCGTATTCCTTCCTCTCCTAAAACCGGGAAGAATAGACACAAAGAGACAAAGGACAGAGGCCCATAGTCATGGGTTTCATGAAGGCCTCAGATGGGGAAGGCTTGAAGCCTCTCCTCGAATAGCATTGTCTGTCTCCTTAAAAAGCATCCAGGCAGCAAAGAGCCAGAACCAGAGGAAGGGACTAGTTAGGGATGGTTAGTGACTTTTGAATACACGACAGTTCCAACTCCACAGCCAATCAAAGAAGTTTTGTCTTTACCACCTGGTTAGCAGAACCAGGTACAGAAAGTCTGTGCATCCTCCAAAATCCATGTGGGCATTGAAGCAGCTGAGGAACGCTCTTCAGAACCAGACACATTGGCCAGTCCTCCTGTTACACTATGATTCTATAGTCCTCAGTCACTTCCCTACGGTGCCCTGGGCTCCCACACTTTCCTACTCCTGTTCCCTTGGGTTTCCTTCTTTTTCTTTACTTTCTACCCTAGTCAACCTCTACTGGTTGGCATTCCTGGAACAGTGAGTCAGTCCCCTTCTGTATCTCCACTGCTTCTACCAAGCCATGCTTATCCATGGCATGAATGTTCTTGATGCACCCAAGACAGAGAATGGATTGTTCCAAACAACTTCAGAAGCATTTAAGAGCACTTAACCTCAATTTGTCTTAGTTTCCTATAATATAAAATGAAGATAATAGTAGGACCTACCTCTCAGTGTTGTTGTGAGGATCAAATGAGAAAATTGTAAAGTCCTTAATACAGAGCCTGGCGCAGAGTAGGTGCCATGTAAATGTTAGTTATTATTATTATTACTATTGTTATTATTATTCAAGAGACAACACGACAGAGTGCAGCACTGGGGAATAATCAAGCACAGAGAGTTAAACCTAAGACAGCCCTAATCCAGATACAGAGTGATTTCAGCTAAATAATTCTGCTCTCCATCCAAGGTAGCTGACATGATGACCTGGGCTCTCATTTCTAGCCTAAACCCAAATTATTGGGGTAGCTTTCCAGGCAGCATTTGTCAGATTTTCAAGACTCTACCCACTTTCTCAGATTTAGCCAGACTCCATTTATCACATTATCTTTCCAAGAAAGTACCCAAATGCTGCTCTAGTTGAAAATACACACATATACAGGACATATCCAGTCATAACTATATTCGTTTCCTACCGACGGTCCACTGTTAATTCCAACACAACCCCATTGAAACCAACCTGTCCTATTTCCATTCTCTCAGACTCTACTCATTACTAGGCAATAGCTGGCTAATTTATCAATCAAAACCATTCATAAAGGCTATCACTTCCTTTTAACATGATTATTTTAATAGGAGCTTAATAAATGATTATTGGAATAAACTGAGCTGAAGCAGGATTGGATGACAGGCCTGAGCACTGAGTTACGTTGTCAGTGGCAGAAGAGGGGGAGAAAAGTACTTTGGGATTGGGTATAGATCTCTGAATCCAGACAGCCAAGTGGACTCAGGCACCAAGATGATATATAGTCTTGGTACTACTATGAGGTAGGACTTAGTGATCATTAAGGACTGAGAAACTAGTTAAAAGCAAAAGAACTGGAGACGAGGGCAAGGTCTCTGGAACATATTTTTGTCATTTTATTTTGAAAATTAAGTAATTTAGTTATTTCTCTCCTATCCCTAACCCCACTAAAAAAAAAAAAAAGAAAAGAGAATGAATTCCTTGTAACAGATATGCAAAGTCAAGTGAAATAAATTCCCTCATTAGCTGTGTTCAAAAAATAGATTTCACTCCACACTCTGAATCCACCATCTGTGTGTTAGGAAGTGAATAGCATGCTTCATCACTCGTCCTTTGGCATTATGGGTGGTCATTGTATTCATCATAGTTCTTACAACTTGCAAAGATGTTTGTCTTTACAACGTTTTTGTTTGTCCCAGTTTTATTCATTTCGGTCTCCATAGTTTATAGGAGTCTTCAAAGATTTTTGCTTTTATAATATTGAGGTTATAATATAAATTATACTTCTGGCTCTGCTTACTTCCCTCCAAATCAGTTCATAAATGTTTTTCCATGTCTCCTTGAAATCATCTATTTCCTCATTTCTTTTTAATTTTTTAATAGTATTTTTATTTTTTTCCCAATTACATGTAAAGATAGTTTTCAACATTAACTTTTTATAGGATTTTGAGTTCCAAATTTTTCTTCTTCCCTCTCTCCATCCTTCCCCCCTCCCCAAGACAGCAAGCAATTTGATATAGGTTATACAGGTGCAATTGCGTTAAACATTTCCCACATTAGTCATGTTGTACATTTCCTCATTTCTCATAACATATTAGTATTCCATCACTAGCATGTGTGGGGGGTGGAGAGTGAAAGAGGAGGGGAAAAGAAAGGATAAGGAAGGAGGGGCAA
Source organism: Pseudocheirus occidentalis (assembly GCA_028646575.1). Classification (NCBI taxonomy): domain Eukaryota; kingdom Metazoa; phylum Chordata; class Mammalia; order Diprotodontia; family Pseudocheiridae; genus Pseudocheirus; species Pseudocheirus occidentalis. The sequence goes on from JAQQSW010023395.1 coordinate 8,749, forward strand.
CAAGCATTTATGTACCGCCTACTACGTGCAGGCAAATGTTTGAAATCACAAATATTATCTTATTAGTAGGTTTCCTCTTCTTTGGAAGTTTTCAAGCAAGGGCTGAATGAGCACTCACATGTGGACTCTCAGTCAGGCTACAGAGCTCTTGAAGTCCCTTCGCATTCAGATTTTGGGATTCTGTAAATTCCTGGGAAGCTGAGATAAGCAACATTATTGACAACTCATCAATGCAGGGCTCTCAAGACTTGCAGAACATTTCTAAGCCTCCTAGGGCAAATGTCATGATTCATGTTTGACACATGGAGTTTAAGTGAAGCTAAGTGGCTCACTCATAGTCATGTTGAGTATCAGAGCCAGAATTGAAACCTGGGTAACTCCAGGTCTGGAGCTCTTTCACAGCCCTCAGCAAGGACTTTACCTCCACATAAAATCCAAGAGCTAGATATCTTGTACTAAGGCTTTGCCCTAAGAAGCTGAAATTTCAAAGGTCCAGGATAGAGTCACGATGGGGATGAGATTCTCTCTTGACCCCTAAAAGGAAAGACCATGTCTTTGGGTCCTGGACCCAAAACCCCTAAACCAAGTCTCTGGCATTCTTCTGAGGCATCACCCATCCCAGTTAATAATCTTTTCAACTGTCCTTTCATTGTACTCCCTGGCCCCAAACTTTAATTCTCCATCATCCCTGATCCAGCCCAACAACCTTTAATTCTGTTACCTCTGACCCAGCCCAGCTCTGTATGTTCCTAAGATCTGAGGTCTCTCCTCCCAAGTGAGATTTATGATACTTGTCTTAGTTTTCCAGAAGATCAGGACCTTGGCCCTTCACACTGGAAAGGCTGTTCTAGGCAGCTACCTGAATTGGATAGAGCACTGGGTCTGGAGTCAGGAAGACTAAACTTCCTGAGCTTGAATCTGGCCTCAGATATTTATTAGCTGTATGTCCCTGGGCAAGTCATTTAACCCTAACCCTCAGTTTCCTCATTTATAAAGTGAGCTGGAGAAGGAAATGGCAAACCACTTCAGCATCTCTGCCAAGAAAACCCCAAATGTGGTCATGGAGAGTAGGCAGGACTGAAAGGACTCAACAACCAGTAGTAGAATGAACAGAGTGCTGGGGCACAGGAAGACCTGACTGCAAATTTGGTGCCAGATATTTCCTAGATGTGTGACCATGGGCAAGTCATTTAATCTGCTGCCTCAGTTTTCTCACCTGTAAAACTGGGATGATAATACCACCTACCTCCCAGGGTTATTGTGAGGATTGAATGAGATAATAATTTTAAAGTATTTAATGCAGTGCCTGGCACATGGTAGGCATTTCATAAATTTTTTCTTCCTTCCTTCCCTCCCTCCCTCTCTCCCTCCCTCCTTCCTTCCTTCCTTCCTTCCCTCCTTCCTTCCTTCCCTCCTTCCTTCCTTCCCTCCTTCCTTCCTTCCCTCCCTCCTTCCCTCTCTCCCTCCCTCCTTCCCTCCTTCCTTCCCTCCCTCCTTCCCTCCTTCCTTCCCTCCCTCCTTCCCTCCCTCC
>JAQQSW010023396.1:0-10279 GCA_028646575.1 Pseudocheirus occidentalis
CTTCTCCCAAGTCAGCATGGTTCAGGGGAGTGTCTCAGCCAATAGCATTCTTCCAAGTCACAGGGAAATTCACACCTTCTCACCAATGGACAGAGTTCTGGGAATTCACACCTTATCACCAATGGACAGAGTTCTATACTTAACACTAGGTTACTAGGATCTACTTAACATCTGATCAAACAAATTAATTACCATTACAAAGATCTTCCTTATGAAATCTCTTATTGTATATATGTTGACTATACATAGAAATCACTCTGTGTCTTCTCTGATTCTATATTAGTATATTGAAGGAATTCAATTCGTATAGGCAAAGTAAATTGATTGAGTGATTTCTTTGTATTCTTCTCTCTTTGCTTGGTCAAAAAGGTATAAAAGTGGACAAAGTAAATTAAAAATCACAGTTTGTAAACTGTCTATAAAGATTAGCTTAGTTGCTGGTATTGTGCATGTGTGATGCTTGAAGCAGAATGATTAAGTAGAAATTTTTATTTCCAGATAGCTGAATCACAATAATCTTAACATTATCAACCATAATTGGAAAAGAAGAGAATCAACCTGCTGTCTTCATAAAGTTTGATTCTATATTTAATGAACCTAGGTTTCTGCATGAAAAACATATTCGCTCAGTGATGATGTAGAACTGAATGTTATAGGATAATAGAATCTCAAAAGCAAAACAATCTGTTATGGGTCACCCAAATCACAATGGTGAGACACATGGTTCAGGTAAGTAGGCTGAAAATGTTACCTACAAAAAACTGCATAATAGAGGGTGGAGCCAAGATGGCAGAGTAAAAGCAGGAACTTGATTGAACATCTGTACCAACCACCTCCAATACTTGTAAAAGGTGATTCTAAGAAAATTTTAGAGCTCCAGAACTCACAAAGTGACAGAGAGAAACAAATTTCCCACTCAAGGCAGCCTGGCAGGCCAAGAGAAAGGGTCTGTCTCACAGTACTGGGATTTGAGGACAATGTCTAGTGAGTAGTGTGGGCCCAGATCTGGGGTGGGGGGGCAAACCAACAGCACAGACCATGCTGAACATACTTCAGGAGAGTGAATCACCAGCAGCTGTGGCAGTTTCCAGACTTCTCAACCCATAAATGCCAAAGAGAAAGTAAAAGATCAGTATGAAACTGTTGGAGCTGGGTGAGAGAAGTGCATGGTCTGGCCCCTGATTCCTGGGTGAGAGGTTGTGGATGCCTGGTGGCTTCAGCTGCTTCCAAGTGGCTGCATTTGAAACTCCTAGCTTGCAGATCTCAGATGGACCAAACAACCATTCAAAGGGCAATCACTCTTGCTTTGACCTGCTTGGTTCTGGGTCACAGTCTTGGCTGGTGGTCCTGGGATGAGGAATGCCAGTGTCCAGAGCTTGTGGTGCCTGAAGAGAGGACACCCTCTTCAAAGTTTTGCCAACATTTGTGAAAACCCCAGCAATTTGGGAAACAGCTCTCTCCAATCTGGAAACAGAGTTTCACCATGGCAAAGAGCTCAAAAGGCAAGTAATTGGCTGGCAAAATGAGAAAGCAGAGGAAGTACAATCAGATGATAGAATCCTTTTTGGGGAACAAAAAAGGATCAAAGCATGGAACCCAAGGAGGACAATGAAGTTAAAACTCCTGCATCAAAAGCTCCTAAGAAAAATATGACCTGGTTATGGGCCATGGAAAAGCTCAAGAAGGATTTTGAAAATCAAGTAAGAAAAGTAAAGGAAAAGATTGGGAAGAGAAATGTGAATGATGCAAGAAAATCATGAAAAACAAGTCAACAGTCTGCTAAAGGAGACCCCCCCAAATACTGAAGAAAACAAAATCTCAAAAATAGACTAACTCAAATGGAAAAAAATGGCCCAAAAACCCAATGATGAGGAGATTGCCTGTTATCCTTTGTCTCTTGTCTTGAGGCCCCATTATTCCTGATTGTGAGAGCCTCCTTACTCCCTTTCTTGTTTGATCTTTATAAACTCTTTTGGGTTGGGATAACAAAGCTTATTAAAACCATCGATTTTAAAAAGAAGCAAAAATAAATTCAGTGGAAGTCTAAAGAATGTCTGTGGCTTTGCTATTGGGGCTCTGTGATAACTGTTTCAGTTGCTCAGAGGTCTTAACAAGCCTCAGAAGGAAAGTTTAGATAACAAGCTGACTTTGTGGTTTAGGTGTTAGGAAGATTTGAGATACAAGAAAATCTGAGCTACAGATAAGTGGGAAATTATTATATTCATCTTAATATAGTACACTAAGTGCTAACTAGTTAGTTTAATGAGAGCATAAAATGAAGCCTTTTAGGGACATAATGGTACTGCACATACGATAACCTATCAGAAATAACAAGAGCTTGCACAATAATAGAGACTCTCCAGTCTGACTCTCAATTGTATTGACGACTGATTCATTTATTCATTTTCAATAGGAAACCAGGGGAAAATGCTGATACCATAAAAAATTTACAAGTATGATACAAAATATGCTTAACCCACTGAGAGTTAATGAAGCAATGAAAATAGGATAAAATAATTTGGTATTTATATTGCTGTTGTTGAACATGCTCCAGATATTACTTCAAGAGAATTATAAAACTTATAGAATATAGACTATAGAATAACAAAACTTACAAAACTTTTGTTTTTATGAAATCAGAATAATCTATTATGGAATATCTGAAAACTGCTAAGGTAAAAAATGGCATTTTTTTCTGAGTTCAGTTGGATAGCCCCCAATATTTTGTTAGAGTCTGTGCTAAAACCTGGGGATACAATTAATTTAATAAATATTATCCTTGTTCTCAAGGAACTTACATTCTAATGGAGTGAGACAATACAGCAAAGGAGAAAGGAAAATAGGACATGGTGGGTTGAGGAGAAAAGGTACCAGGGGTACCTAGCACAGTTGTTAAGCAGAAACCAAGCAAAGCAGAAGATGAAAGACTGAATGAGTTGAAAGACCAGCTTCTGTCTTATAAAAAAGAAGGCAAAGTGAGAATTTTGTTATTCTACCTCCCCCCAAAAAATCAGAGGGAAAAAGGTTAAACAAGTGACTCTAAAAAATATATAGTAGTTGTCACTGTCCCTTTAAATTAGCTACCTACCTTTATATTTGTTCAAATATGCATATAGCATATGTATATTTATGTATATATAGATACATAACAAATAAAGTATACTATATGCTCATATGAATATGTAGTGTACACATATAGCATGTAATATAGTTTTGTGCATAGGTATGCATGCACATGTGCATACATACACATACTTATCTATATACACACACGTGCATATCTGTGAGTGTGTGTGTGTGTGTGTGTGTGTGTGTGTGTCTGTGTGTTTGTGTGTTGGATAAAATGTGACCTCAAAAAAGAGGTGGGTCTTGGTTAGTGTGCTGACTCTCGCATGTACTGGCTATGTGCTGCTCCGCGAGTCATTTAATCTCTCAGTATTCTAAGGCAAAATGATTTTTGAGGTACGTGCACATCTGAAATTTAGAGTACATTTCCTGACTTGAGAATTCACTTGCAATAGTAATCAGTTTATCAGATACTTAGCACTTAGTAACTTGGGGCTAAGTAGCACCTAGTAACTTAGGGCTAAGTATGGAAGGTGTGAACCCTGTCCGTTGTTGAGAAGGCATGAACTCATTTGTTGACTTTGAAGAAGGCTATTGGCTGAGACAGGAGGCCAGTGCTGTATATAAAGAAGAATTCTAGAGACAGAGAGACAGAACTGGAATTTGCTCCTTGTGGAGGAAGATGCATGGAAATTGAAGCCAGTTGAGAGAGAGAGACAGAGACAGAGAGAGACAAGAGTTTCTCTACCAGTATCTGGAAGCTGACTGAGAACTCAATTGGAATTTTCCTGAGACCAGAATCTGGTGAAGGCCAAACAGAACGTAGATATTCCTTCTGGGTCCTAGAGCCAGCTGAATTGCTGAAAGACTGACGAAGCATGGCCAGGATAATACTTTGTTTATTCATGGCCTGGCTGATCCTTGAGTTCCAGGCAAGAGAAGTGGTGAAGGGTTTGAGATGTGCTGGATCCTGTGAACTTCAGTGTGTGCTGGGGATTGCCCTGAATACTGGACAAGTATGCTTCTGAATCCATGTGATTATTTGGCAGATTCAGGAGGGAGCTGGAACCATAGAAGGGGATCCAGGGAATCAGAGAGACCACCCAGAGTCAGAATGAAGAAAAGGCCTCCCCTTGGATGAGACTGAAGTTTGTAGGTTTTCTAATGACTGTATTTAGTGTTTAATGATACTGAGTAATGGGGAATCTAGCTTAGTGACTGACTGCTAGATGAGTGACTGATTAAGTTAATGGCTGCCCCATGAGTGGAAGATTTGCTATATTGTGAATTGATTGATTGAATCTTTATGTGAGAAAGGTTTCCCTCTTCGGGAAACCAGGTGATTCTTCTTTTGTTCTTTGTTCTAAATATTGTAGCCACTGTAGTGAAAACTGTGTGGCCATTCTAATGTTAAGCTGTTATGAACACAATATTGTGACTTTCTGTGATATAATGTAATATTGGGAATATTATATTGTGAATGCTGTACTGAACCTTGATCTGTAATGGAATGAACAGAGTGTTCACTATTACTGTGTAATCTAAATCTTAAAAGCTGTTCACAGTAGCATTCTTTTGAGAATCTGCTTGTGCTTGCCTTTACATCACTACACTAATGAGGTTGTTGGTCTAATCTCAATCCTGAATCCTTATGCATACACATATAGAGACATAAAATATTAGGATCATAGAAGGAGAGTTAGAAGGGACATTAGAGATATGAACAGGCACTTTTCAGAGGCAGAAATTAAAGATATATTTAAGCATATGGAAAATTGTTCTAAATCACTATTGATTTGAGAAGTGCAAATCAAAACAACTTTGAGGTACCACATCTCACCAGTCAGATTGGCTAAGAAGATAAAAGAGAAAAATGACAAGTGCTGGAGAGGATGTGGAAAAATTGGAACACTAAAGTATTGTTGGTGGAGCTGTGAACTGATACAACCATTCTGGAGAGCAATCTGGAACTATGCCCAAAGGGCTATAAATAATTGCATACCCTTTGACCCAGTAATACCACTTTTGGGGTTGTATCCCAAAGAAATCATAGAGGTGGGAAAGGGACCCATATGTACAAAAATATTCATTGCAGCTCTCTTTGTGGTGGCGGAAAATTAGAAATTTAGGGAATGCCCATCAATTGGGGAATGGCTGAACAAGTTTTAATATATGAATGTAATGGAATATTATTGTGCTATAAGAAATGGGAAGGAGATGGACTTCATAATTACCTGGAGATGCTTACACAAATTGACGCTAAGTGAGAAGAGCAGAACCAGGAAAAGTTTGTATAAAATCACAGACACATCATATGTTTGATGACCAACCTTGATAAACTGGACTCTTCTGAGCCATTCACAGTTATAAGACACCTCTATAAGTCTCCAGATGGCAGGAGATATTTACATTCAGAGAAATATCTAGAAAGACCAGGGTTTAAATGGAGACTGAAGCAATGCATGCTAATGTCCTTTTTAATGTTTGGTTTTGTTTCTTTTTTCCTGTTGTTCATACCATTGCTTACAACCCAAACTATTGTTGAATGTGAAAGTATTTACAGATCCTATACTTGACTGCACACGACCATGGGGGTTGGAGGAAGGGAGGGGAGAAAATTTGAAACTCAAGGGATTGTGGAACTGAACCTTGTAAAGTAAAAGTGAATAAACAAATCAATGAGAAAAAAAGAAGGAAACTTAGAGAACATTTAGCCTGCCCCTCCTTTGTTTTTTCCTTTTCTTTGAAGGGGGATGGCAGGACAATTGGGTTTAAATGACTTGCCCAAGGTCACATGCTAGTCAGTGTTATGTCTGAGGCTGGATTTGAGCTTAGGTCCTCCTGACTCTAGGGCTGGTGCTCTATTCACTGTGCCACCTACCTTCCCCAACCCCCAACTTTATATAGATTAAGGAACTGACGTCCAAAATGTTTAATTTACTTGCCTAAGGTCATATAAGTAGTAATCTATCCTTTTATCTATCTGTCTGTCTGTCTGTCTGTCTCTCTCTCTCTCTTTCTATCCATTCACATATTTAAAAAGAGAGAACATGTATCTTGCATGTGTGTATTTGTAGATTATTTGATTTTGTATATTAGAGGTTTGCTCTCTCTCAAGTTCAAAATTAATAAGAATGGGAGGAAGGGACAATAATATGAGCGCTATTATAAGGGAATGGAAATTAAAAAAAACTCATTTGTATGTGAGTAAATGTTGTACTTTAATAAGAACTTTGTTAGACAGCTATAGGAGCCCTGGGTAATAGTAATATGGAAAGCATGAGAAATCTTCTAATCTCATCCCCTTACATAGAAGATGAGGGAGGAGAATATTATACAAAGTTCCTTACATGAAATGACCCAACAACAATGATTAATATAACTAGTAATATCCTCTGTGTGCAGACACATTTATCAAATGAGAAAAAAATATTTGAGTTACAGAATCAATCAAACAATAAACAATATAAACTCAATGTGCACTTTCTAAATTTTTTCTGTTATTCAATCAATAAAAGGAATAACCTAAATATAAAACAGCCATAGATAAAATTTGTGATAAGTGAAATGCTTTTGACCACTACTGCAGGTAAGCAAGAGAAAGAGAGGGAATGATTATCCTCTAAGTTCTCCCTACTCATTGACCATATCAGTAGAAACCATGAACCAGTAGCAAACCAGGCATTCAGCTGGATTATAGAGCAGAAAACTAGAACCACCAAAGACTGGATGAATTAGGAAATTAAATTTCTTTGGGGTGGAAAATAACTTACAATTCTATAAGAGCACTTACCTTTGGGAAGCAAGCAGAGAATTGTACCTACAAGCATCTAAATGAAAATTACAAACAGAGAAAAGGACTTCCCTTTTTAAACATAAGCTTTGAGTAATTGTTTTTTCAAATGTGTTATGTTTGAACTCGTTTCCCTGGATTTTGTGTATAGTTGTGGAAGAGTATATATGGGACTTTTGTTTGGGAGAGCGGAAGGGGGGTTGTATGAATTATTTTAATATGGCATATTGTTAAAAATCCCTTTCTCAAAGTTATTGAACTCTGGATGTCTAATTTATCATAAATCTGTCACATGTTAGGTGAAACAAAAATACCATTCAATACCCAATCCCACGTGTTTACTCCCAGGATTGATGAAGAAAAAAAAAATAATAAGCTGCCCTGTGAGGCTTTCATATTTCAGGTATAGCAACATTTGGAAAACAGCCTAGAGCCAATACTACATTTATATTACAAAGGTAGAAAGCAGCAGAGTCAATATTCAAACCTAGATCCTTTTATTCTAAATCCAGTATTTTTACGTATTTATCCCTTTTTTCATTTATTCATCTATCCAATCATTAAATCATTTTTCAATTATGAAATATTTTATCTTTTTCCAACCTTCCATATCCCTTTGGGACAAATGCCAAGCCCTTTTAGCATTGGAAAATGGTTCATATAAACAAATTGTTTTATTGACAATTTCAAAATTATTTCTTACTCTATTTGTCTACCCTCCTTTAGAGAGGAGAGTAACTTTCCTCAATATTGGGCCTCGAAAATTATAATTGATCATTTTGCTGATGACAGTTTCTAAGTTATTTGGAATTATTATTTTTTTACAATATTAATGCTATTGTAGATTACTTTAAATAATTAATTCAGTTAAGTTTTCTTGTCAGATGGGTTAAACCAGGTTTGAGGATAACTGATGGGCCAATGTTAGGGGGATGTCTACTTCAATGATTTGAAGACTTATGCTGAGAGTTTGATGAAACATTGAAGCCACCAAGGTGGCTTCCACTGTACCTTGGGCCACTTCCAGTCATCCTTATTTTTGTCTTGCTCCTGGACTTTGATAACTCTGGAAAAAAAGAGTGAAATTGATGACTTTGAGCAACTTTGCCTCACTTACATTGAATTCATGTTCAAGTCAAGACATCTCCCTTTGATGATATTGGTCATATTCAAAAATGAAGGATGAATGAAAACAGCATTAATTCAAATAATTCATCCCATATTTCTCTGAAATATTTTCTTTATTTCTTTTAAAATGATCTTGTTTCATTCCATTTTTGTAGCATATTTAGTTCTTCTGTTACCCAAATGATAGGTCTCCCTTTAGGTTACCCTTCCTTGAAAATATGAAAATAGTTACTATAAGTGGTTTTATACATTTAGGTCTTTTTCCTCTTTCCTTATTATTTTCCTTTTGGGAACATTGATTTCATGGAGATATTGCTGGGTTAATTGAACTGCATGCACAGTTTAATTCATAATCCCAAATTGCTTTCACAAATGTTTGTATGAATTCACAGCTTTAATAGTGAATCAATATACATGGTTTCCCCCAAACCCTCCAAATTTTCTTTTTTTAGTCAACATTGCCTTTTTAAAAGATAGATACATGGTGAAACTTCATAGTCGAAATTGTAAATTTTAATTTCTTTAATAATTAATGACTTAGGACATTTGTAAAATGGCTTTCAATAAATTAGATCCCTTTCCTTTTGAACATGCTTTTAAACATTTTTATTATCTTTTTAAATTTTTGATATGTAATTTCAATTTATTCTTTCTTTTGAAATTGAATCAGCTAATGATTTATCTGATTAATTTTTTAAAATAAAACTCAACTTCATTTGCTAGTTTATTTTTAAATTTCAAGCATTTCTTTGATTTTCAGATTTGTTTCAATATTTAAGATTTATTGGTAGGTTTTATAAGGTTTTTTTTCTTTATTTTTTTTTGCTTTGTTTTTGTTTTGTTGTTAGCATAATGATCCATTCACTGATATGTTGAATCTGTACTCCACTCTATCAAATGTAATGTTAATGGACTCAGAAAATCTTCCATATCACTTTCCATTGGCATTTAGTAAACAGGCAGTTAACACCTCACTTCAAGTTAACTCCTTAGGAGTAGTTAACACCTTAATAGGAAGGAGCAGACTAGAGAGGAGCTATACTGTATATAAGGAAGAGAACCAGCAGGACAGTCAGATTTTCTCTTAGTCACCACCTGGAGACTGCATCTTTTTGCTGAGATCCTCCTTTTGCAACTCTTAACCAGAACTTCAAAGAACCAGGCTGAGGAGCTATCGTGAGTGAGAGAGGGATCCCTGCTTGAAGGAGCCTGTTCTATTGTGAAGGCTTGGGAATGTGGATATTCCCTGCATTAACCATGTGTATCAACTCTGTGACTACTTTAATGACTTTGACTTTCTGGTTCTGGGACTTGTCCTTCTGGTTCTGGGACTTGGTTTTCTGGTAACTGAATAAAGACTTTGGTTCTGCCCTCCATGTGGAGAGTTTGCTACATTTTGTGATTCACAACTGTACCAGCATATTCATAACCACTGCGGGTTATTGTGGGTAAATATTGTATTATTGAGACACCAATGTGCACTCCACCTTGGTATTACAGATCTTATTGAGAACTATTGGGTCTGAGTCTACCATAAAGATCCTTCTGAGAGACTGTTTTACTATTTTGTCTGGTAGAACACTCAAATTTTTTTTACTAACAGTCCATTTACCCTCTCTAGTTCAAATCCAGGCTATTCTTCACTCAGCTGTCAAACTGGCCATTATAGAAATTCCACGGGTTCTAAATTACCTTCAAAATCCATGTATATGGATGTATGGGAAGTTAATGAGGATTAGCACCTCCAAAATGGGGGCTTAGCAAACCCTTTCCAGGATTGTTCATCCACCTCTCATCTCTACCTAGCACTCAACTTTTACCTGTGGCTCTAAGAAGCTCCATGTTCAGTAGCCACACCACAGGAAACAATTTAGGCAGACAGGCTAAATGAGGCTGGGGGTAACTGACAGACAAGCATCAGATGTGCCTGTGATTTCTGATGGTGCTTATCCTAAGAATGTGAAGGCTTCCCATGGTGGAAAGGGTGAATAAGAATTCTTTGTTCCAACATTCTTGAAGGTGAATGAGGCTTTGAGCTTGGCCAGAAATTGGAGAAATCAGTCGTTCACTGGATCTGGGGCCATCACCAGTCATTTTGACTTTATCTTGCTTCTTTCAGTGACTCTGGAAGAGAATGAAGTTGATGACTTTGAATTCACTGCCTCACTTAAATCCAATTCATGTACAAGTCAATCCATCACTATGCATTGTCATTGGTTCACTTCAAAAATAAAGGACAAAGAACAGCACCAACACTTCTAGGTTCAAATTAAAAATCATCTATTGAGGGGG
>JAQQSW010023397.1:0-10279 GCA_028646575.1 Pseudocheirus occidentalis
CTGGATTGATTAAATCTTTAAATGTGAAGCTGGTTTCCCCCTTAGGGAAACCAGGTGATTCTTCTCTTGTTCCTTGTTACTTTCTGTAATAAGATATAATATTGAGACTTTCCTTGTTCTAAATATTGTATATAATATTGTGAATTGTTGATACTGTGAATATTGTACTGAATCTTGATTTGTAATGGAATAAACAGAGAGTTCACTAATATTGTGTAATCCGAATCTTAAAAGCTGTTCACAGTAGCATTCTTTTAGGAATCTACTGTTGATTGGCTTTACACAGTATCTTGCTAATTTTTGTGAACTGACACGTGACAAATCTCTGTCAATTCTATCTTTGCATCTCTCAAAACTTTCATCTTTTGTTTACTCACATGGCCATAACTGTAGTTTATGCCTTCGTTGTCTCTCCTTGTCCCTCTTTGGGCCTATCCTTTCCCTTCTCCTTCACGAAGCTGGCAAGTCCTAATCACAGGACTGAATGTCACTCCTTTCCTGCCTCTAGGCTCTTGCTTGAGGTCCTTTAGAGAAATGCTGATTTAAAAGTATAACTACAACCCCTACAGTTGCTTCTAATTCAGATAAGTCACTATATTTCAAGTTTGTCCGTGACTTCTCCTACTACTATTAATTACTTCTACTACTGAGGCAGTATCTTCTTCTTGTTGTATTTCCTTTGTTCTTGACTTTTCATTTTATCTATCTGTCTATCTGTCTGTCTGTCTGTCTGTCTATTTACAACTTACAACATTCAGTTCCACAAGCTTTTGGGTTCCAAATTTTCTCCCCTTCCCTCTTCTCCCCACTCCCCAGGATGGCATGAAATCTGATGTAGTTTCTACATATACATTCACAGTAAACACATTTTTGCATTAGTCATGTAGCATAGAAGAATTATAGCCAATGGAGTGAACCTCAGGAAAGAAAAAAACAAAACAGAGAGAGCAAACAGTCTGCTTCCATCTACATTCAAACTCCAGAGTTCTTTCTCTGGATGTGGATAGCATTTTCCATCATGAGTCGTTTTGGAGTTGTCTTAGAACCTTGTATTTCTGAGAAGAGTCAAATCTATTAAAGTTAGTCATCACACAATGTGGCTGTAACTGTGCACGATGTTCATTGACTTTTCATTTCTCTCAGTGTTTAGAAAGCTGGTCTTGGGAGTAAGGAAGATCCAAATTCACATTTATCTGTTGTATGGCTTTCCCCAAGTTATTTAACTTCACATTGTCACCAAGTAACTCTTAAAAACTGATGCTTACAGGCTGAATAATGGGGATGTTATGCATCTCCTCTTATTCCCATGTATTTTTTACTTCTTCTTGTGAGTGCTATATCTTGAAAGCTATTAACTCAATGGAACTCAGAGCTTATGCATATCAGGTAGAGAGGAAACTGATTCTTCACCCAGACAGAATATCTGGGTTCATTTTCAGTGAGCATTTATTTAGGCTTGGAAATCCATAAATGCTACAAATCAGGACTTGATTTATTATTTTGCTGATTGTCTAAACTTAAGAAAGTGATGGAGAAAATGGTAATAATGCAGATTATACTTAGAAGTATGTCCTGTGTGCATAGATATAGATATAGACGTGGATGTGGATATAGATATAGATGTGGATATGGATATGGATATGGATATGATATAGATATAGATATAGACGTGGATGTGGATATAGATATAGATGTGGATATGGATATGGATATGGATATGATATAGATGTAGATATAGACGTGGATGTGGATATTGATACAGATGTGGATATGGATATGGATATGGATATGGATATGGATATGGATATGATATAGATATAGATATAGATATATGTGTTTTTCTGGAGCATTCCTTATTAAATATTTACCAGTACACCCTTGGCTGCCACTAAGGAATGGCTATCAGTTCCACATGGCAGTTAGAACTAAATAGACAGGAGGCAAATATTATGAACACTCTCAAAGGCAGAAGCACACATTTAGATAAATCTTTTGTTTTTCAGTACAGAGCACACTGCTGTTTCCCATCTCCAGCTCCTCTCCTCCCCACCCCCCCCCCCATGACTGCCATGGAAGCTCAGCCATCATTAGCTAATATTTCTTTTTAAGTGAGGGTCTATAGATCTATTTGTTTTTATGACTTTTGCCAACTGGTGGATCATTGTGTTGAGCAGGTCAGCGCCAAGATAAACATAACCGATGAGCTCACTGGGTTTGAAATCACAGAAATGGCTGTGTTATCTAAAGTGGGGAGTTTGGACTGACTGTGTTGCTGTCCTAGGGGAAAAAACAATAAGCTCAAGTATCAAAGCAAAATAAAAGGTTAACTCAAAACATTTCAGGGGTCCCTTTACCTTAAAGCTTCTCTGCTTCAAATAGCAAAGCCAAGGTTTTAAACCATTGTTTTGGGAAAGGAATGAATAGGGGAATTTCCAGTAATGAGTGAGATGTAAAATAAGATCTGTAGTACATTAAAGCTCCCACCTCCACAGGAGAAAAAAACACTTGCTGGGGGAGGGGGGAAGAGGTTGAAGGAAAATTTCTGACCTAACTTCCAAGTGGATCATGTAGCCATTGTTCTTCTTAGACTATAGGCTGAGATAACTGGACTTGGGTTATTTTATTTCCTTTTTTCACTCATTGTTGAAAAAGGACAGGAACGATAGCCAGAGGGAGAGCTGGTGGGGACATGAGTAATGACTGAAGGAATCTTTGATAGCCTGCCTCTGCTTCTGTAATGAAGAGAAATGTGCTACACTCCTGATGGTCTGTTGGGGCCTGAAATATACTACGAGAAGAACCATCGTTATTCCTCAAACATAAAATCATCTGCTGGGCTTGGGGCAGTGCAATAGCTGGCATCTATAGAGAGCTTTAAGCTTTGAATATTCTCTCATTTGTTTAATTTAATCCTCTAAATCAGGGCTTCTTAAACTTTTTCCACTTGTGATTCCTTTTGGTGTTTCCACAGCAGTTTGTTGGCTTGTGTGGCCTGAGGGAATGAACAGTGCAAAGTACGAATGCTCTGTGTTTAGGACCAAGGTTATGCAGTGAAGTTGTATGATGCAACGTGGACAAGTCTGCCAGAAACACTTCAGTTTCATTACTCATTTGATTTTTAATTAATTTTTGATCGTTGAGCATTCAGAAATCTTTTACATGCTGCCAAATTTTTCACAGTCCACAGTTTAAGGAGTGCTGAAAAACAACCCTTTGGGATAAATGGTGTTATCCCCAATTTGCAGATGAGGAAAATGGAATTGACAGAGGCTCAGTGATTTGCCCAGAGTCACACCACTACTGAGTGTCTTGAAGCAGGATTTAAATTCATATTTCACTCTCACCAAGCCCAGCCCTCTCTCCACAATGTCATCTAGATGCATCCTTGCAAGCGTGTTGTCATTTGTGCTTTGTGCTCAAAGAGGACCAAAAGGATGTCACGATGTACAGTGTACAATGTGTCCAGCTATGGTTGATCAGACCAATAAGAATTCAAAAGGCTCTACCACAGGTGGGGCACAATTAGTCCTGATGATCATTTGGGAAAGAGATGTTTCTAAATTTGTACATCTCATTTCTTTTGAGCTACTGCAATTTTGCTTTACTCATAGAGCACAGGGTGTTCTTTGATGTGGGAATGCCATGCTGGGCAGTCCTGTGCCAGTGTCTCCCATGTCTCACAACTGAAATTCTTGAGAGAGACCTTGAAACTGGCCTTGTATTGCTTCTTGTGACCACCATGCGAATGCCTGCCTTGTGTGAGTTCTCCATAAAGTAGTATTCCCCCCCCACTTAATAGTATTTTATTTTTTCCAATTACATGTAAAGATAGTTTTCAGCATTCACTTTTATGATATTTTGAGCCCCATTTTTTCTCTACCTCCCACCCCTTCCCTCTCCTGAAGACAGCATTCAATCTGCTATAGACAATACATGTACAATCATATTAAACATATTCCCACGTTAGTCATGTTGTGAAAGAAGAATCAGAACAAAAGGGAAACTATAAGAAAGAAGAAAAGATCAAATAGTCTGCTTCAATCTGCACTCAGATTCCACAGCTGTTGTCCTGGATGTGGATAGTATTTCCATCCTGAGTCGTCTGGAATTCTCTTAGATCCTTGGATTGCTGAGAAGAGCTGAGTCTGTCAAAGTTGGTCACAACACAGTGTTGCTGTTACTGTGTACAATGTTCTCCTGGTTCTGCTCACTTCGCTAGGCATCAGTTCATACTATAAATCATAAAAGCAGTCTTTTAAGGCAAATAAGTACATTTGGCATTTGAACAAAATGGACAGCCTATCTGAATTTTTCCCTCTGTAGCAGTTTGAATGCTTAGCAGTTCAGCTCAAGAAAGGACCTCAGCGTCCAATACTTTATTTTGCCAAATGATCTTCAGAGTCTTTGTCAGACAATTCAAAGGAAAAGAGCTCAATTTTCTGGCATAGTGCTGGTAGATTGTCCAAGTTTCACAGGCATATAACGATGAGGTCAGCACAATGGCCTTGAAGATCTTTGGTGTGGTAATTGGTCAAATACCTCTTCTCTCCCACACATTCTTTCAGAGTCTCCCAAATGCTGACCTAGTTCTGCCAGTACATGCATCAACCTCATCATCTATGTGTACATATCTGAAAAGTATTCTGATAAGGTAAGTGGATTTATCCATAGTTTTCAAAATGTCTTTGTTTATTATAACTGATGGTTCCACATATGGATGGTGTGGTGTTGGTTGGTAGAGAACCCCCATTTTCTTGGTGTTGTCAGGTCAAAATTAGCTCAAGGGGCAGATGATCAATCCATACTTTGTTGCATCTCAGTCTTAGAGTCTGCAATGAATGTACAATCATCTGGGAACAAAAAGCCACAAACCAACTATCCCTCCACTTTAGTCTGGGCTTGTTATCTTTTCAAGTTAAATAATTTATTGTCAGTTCAGTAGCTGACTTTGCTATTTTGTTGAAGGTGTCCAACAACATCACTGAAAACATCATGCTATTAAGCTTGGGAGCAAGCACACAGCCCTACTTTATTCCATTGGTGCAGTGACTGGGAAAGTGCAGAAGCATTGCCCATTATGCAGAAACTATGCAAGCATGCCATCACAAAACTGACATACAATACCGATGAACTTCTCCAGGCACCCAGATTTTGCCATGATCTTCCACAGACCCTCATGACTGACAGTATCAAAGGCCTTGGTTAGCTTGATGAAAGTTGTGTACAGACTTCTGTTCTGCTCCTGGCATTTCTTCTGAAGTTGTTGGGCAGCAAACACCATGTCAATCACTCCTCAGCCTTTCCTGAAGCCATGTTGACTCTCATGTAGATGAACACCTTCCAGGTAAAGGATTAGCTGATTAAAGAGAATTCTAGCAAGAATCTTGCCAGCAGAAACTATAAGAAATCCTCTGTAGTTGTCACAGGACAATCTATTTCCTTTTCATTTCCATAGATGGAAAATAGAAGCAGCTTTGATTTCCTGAGGGATAACCTCTTGCCATATAACCCAGAAGATTTTGGTTATCTTTTGTATGAGTAGTGACTTCCTGCCTTGTTGATCTCAACTGGAATGAAATCAGCACCAGGCACTTTGCGACAGGAGAGAAGCCTAATGGCACCCAAAACCTCTTCTATAGTTGTAAATTCTGCTAGAGAAGGACTGGCTTCAATCTGAGGTAAAAGGTCAATGACTTCAGCATTGGTTGATGATGGTCTGTTGAGAACACTATGGAAGTGTTCAACCCATCTCTCCAGGATGATATTCTGATCACCAATCAATGTGGCTCCATCAGTGTTGAGTAGTTGAGATGCAGCAAAGGTCTTTGGCCCATAAATAATCTTCAGGGTATCATAAAAGTACTTTGGATTGTTATCAGCATAAAACTGAATTTCTTCTGCCTTCTTATTGAGTCAAGAATCCTTCATCTCTCTAAGCTTTGTTTGCACTTTACTTTTGATAGAGTTAAATGCTGCTTTTAGAGATTGATGAACTATCCTTTTGGTAGACTCTTCAGAGTTCTTGTTTTTCATGTAGTTAATTTTGAATTTCCCCATCACTTTCATCAAACCAATCCTGATGTTTGTGAGTGTTCTGGCGCAGATGAATAAATGCGATGCTGTATACAAATCTTTGAAAGTTGCGTACTCCTTTTCCTGCTGCATTGCTACCAATAGTGTGTTGGCTGAACTCTCCCTCCAAGTCATTAACAAACTGTTGACACACGGGTACTCTATCTGTTGGCAATTAGTCTTCTAATAGTCGTCACAACCTGGGGCCACTGCTCTTGTTGAATATGAATGTTTAGCTTGGAGAGAATAAGTCTGATCAGTCCAGCACTCTGTGCTACAGATCGTTTCATCCTGTCTGGCTCTTCTCCTTACAATGATACAGTCTATTTTATGCCAATGTTTGCTGCTACGGTGCATCAATGAAGTTTTGTTGCATTTAGGTAGATGGAAGACAGTGTTGGTGAGGAGAAGGTCATGAGATGCACAAGTGTTCAATAGTAAATGACTGTTGCTGTTACTGATTCTGACTCCATTTCCCAATGACTCCCTGCCATGTCTGATAGTCGGTGCCTACTCTAGCATTAAAATCATACAGAATGACAAGCTTGTCTTCTTTTAGCACATTGATGATGAGGGTCTCCAGGTCTTTGTAAAGTTTTTCTTTGACCTCATCAGGGTTTACCATGGTTTATCATGTTCTGATGACGGTAGTATAGTGCTTTCCTGCAAGTGGTAACCACATCATCATAAGCCTGTCATTTTTAGAAGGCATAGGAGTTTATTGACTAGATTAGATTTGAATGCAAAATCAACACCACTCTCCATCACTGTGGCCATTACAGAAAAATGTGTATCAAGTTCCTGCTTTTTAAAGCTGGCCTTCATTTGCCAACCTTGTTTCACTCATGGCTACCATTTGGGTGTGATACCTGCTGTGTTCTTTCACAAGATCTCTTTATCTTTCAGGTCTCCCTGATTTCATGTTATCCCTAAGTGTGCGCATATTCCACATGCCAATGATGGGTGGAATCATCTTCACAAAAGTTTTTGAATATATTTTGTGTTTCAGTTACAAGGTAAGATCCCCATCTGCCATGATTAACAGGCCAAGGTTAGGTGAAACAGATATTTTTAAGGCATTTTTTCCCTAGCCCCATCCTCACTCCAAAAGGTGAGCAGTGTAGTCTTTAAGAACATTTAAAGGGGCAGCTAGGTAGCACAGTGAACACAGTACCAGCCCTGGAGTCAGGAGGACCTGAGTTCAAATCTGGCATCAGACACTTGACACTTACTAGCTGTATGATCTTGGGCGAGTCACTAAGCCCCGATTGCCTTGCCTTCCCTGCCCCCCACTTCAAAAATAAAAAAGAACACTTAATATGCTGCTCAGTTCCACCATTGCTTCAGTCCAGTGAGGAGATGACCTTATGGCTTGGGTCATCTGTGTGCTGGGTTGTGACTGTAGCTCCCAGCATATCCACATCTGGCACTTCATCAGTAGCCCAGTGCCACAGGACTTTGAGGTAGGTAAAATAGTAAGATAGTGAAATAGTAACATAGTAAAATAATAAATAATAAAATAGTTGAATACTAAAATGATAAAATCATAAAATTATTGAATAGTAAAATAATAAGAGTAAAATGGCATGGGTGATGCCTTTTGAAGAGTATAAATTGGATTTAAGTGAGGCAGAGTTACACAAAGTTGTCAGCTTCTGTCTTTGTACTAGTCACCAGGGTCTAGCGATAAGACAAAAGTTAAGATAACCGGCAATGGCTCTGGATACAGTCTATGACGTTGACATTTTTGGTGTCTGACCAATGTCTAAGTGTTCCACAGTTCCTGCTTCTGCTGCCTTCATGTCCCATTGAAACAAAATGTTCACATCTGCCTATGCTGCTCAGGAAGTCTTCACATTCTTGGGACAGAGACCCTGCTAACACACCAATGGGTTTTAGGTCTGTTGGTTACCTACAACCTAGATTAGCCTGTCTGCTAAAATGGTTTACTGGACTGTGGCCATTGCATATGTTACAGCTTCTTGGAGAAAGTGAGAGCTGGGAAGCATCTGATCACCAAAAGTGGATGAGCAGCCCTGACTAGGACTTAGAAGCCCTCACACCAGAGTTACTAGTCCTCTCTTCAACACCAAGACCATTAGCCATTGTTCAGAAACTTGACTATCACAAGCATCACAAGAGACTGGTGAGGGTTTCACTCCATGTATGGCAGGTCAGTAATTTTTCTTTTAGAGGGTACTTTGTAGGATCCTCTTACATGAAACCAATTTGGGAATGTTAATGGTCTAACAAAAAATACCACTAGTAAGGTTCCATCAATATATGTTATGGAAATTAAAGAAGAATTTTTCCATAGTAATTGCATCCATAACATATACACTGAAAGCATTTTTCAACAGGCAGACACTCTATAATTTTTGAGTACCGGGAAAAGACCATGAGGGAATAAATGTTTTTAAGTTAATTTATTCCAATTATAGAAAATCCAGTTTCTATCCCATTCCACTCCCCTTACTGAAAAAGAAAAAAAAAATAGAATCCCCTACTGGCCATGTTCTTGAATCAACTTTTAAAAACAAATTTAAATTAGAGGGAAATCCTGGGATACCTTTCTATAGATGGAAGCAGAGGAAGTATGAGACATAGAACCTAGTATGCTGAGAATTGTGGATTCGGGGGATAGGGGCAGGGCCAGGAGGGGAAGAGCTCACCTGGAATATGGCTGACAATATGGAGGGATGAGGATAGTAGGTAATGTAACAGCTTCCTATTTCAACTAATTATTCTTGCTTCCTTGGAATTAAGCTCAATGGTTTCCATACTGTTGAGTATGGAACAATAAAATTGTTGCCAGAACATTCTAAATTTTGATTCCCTGGGGCAAAGCTCCAGTAGCCTTATCCTACTCTTGCCAATAGGCTCAGCAGAAAAGCAGAATGATTTTCATGATATTCAGTATCACTTTAGGCTCAGATTCCTGATCAGACTGGAAAGAGTCACAGGTATTCTCCTTTGAGATCCAAATATTCAGTGTGTACCTTCTTCAAGAAGTTCTGCCTTGAGTAAGGTCATTCAAAATACATCAAAATGAATATCAAGTCACTTGAGTTCCATTCTCTACATTCCTTCCTTTGGCCGAAGCCTCATTTCTATTGGATTTCTCATTGAGGAATATATCATTATTCATGATAACCTCAGTGATAATCCTATCCTTGTAAGAGGCTATTCCTCAAGTTCCCTTCTGAGACCAGCATGCACTTTGGACATAGATACAGTTCCTTGACTGCAGAAACAAACATGAACTGGGGGCAAATTACTGAAAAGTTCTTTTTCTGCTCTCCAGCCTTAGTGAGATTCTAGGCTTTTCCTTCAAATTGCTTGAGTGTTTACAACTCATCTGGTTAATATTTTTACTTCTCCTATCACATCTTTACACATTTATGTCTTTTTTATCACCTCTTTACAATCTGATAGCCACGTCCAACTTCCTTTCCTTCCTCTTACTAATCTCTTATTTTGCTTTGGCGGTTTGTTTTACTTACCTTTTATTACTTATATTGCTTTATCAACTAGCTTGTCCTTCTCTTCAGTTCCTTTCTCATCAAGTCTTTCCCTTCTTAAACTTAAACATTTTTTCTTCCATAACTGAAGTTCAAGGTATTTTCCCAAATTTCTTCTTCCCCAATTCAATATTGTGCCTTCCTCACAAATCCAATCCACCTCACATGTCTAACAATGTCCTCCTTATTATTCTATGTGAGTCTTCCTCCATTGCCTTTTGCCATACAATTTTCTCCTTTGGAAGCAGAGATCTAGAAAATTTTTACTTGGGTTAAAAAGAAAAATTACCACTCAGCATTAGACTAAGAGGTATGGCAAGACAGAAAGTTATCTGATAAATATCTGGAAGTTTTAACAGATTGAAAACTCAGCATAAATCAACTAAGCGATATGGAAGACAAGGAAGCTATTGCTAACTTTGTTTTAAGAGAGGTACAGTTTCTGGGAATCAGAGCGGTCATAGTCCTGCTATGCTCTTCCCTAGTCAGAACACAACTGAAATACTTTGTTCAGTTCTGAGGATCATATTTCACATAGGACATTGGGAAGCTGGAAATGTTCCTACAATGGGGAAATCAGCAATGGTGAAGGGTCCAGAGTTCTTTTCATAGGGAGATTGCTTGAAGGAATCAAAAATGTTTAGCCAGGGAAACAGAAGACAGTGGGAACATGTGATAGCCATCTG
>JAQQSW010023398.1:0-10278 GCA_028646575.1 Pseudocheirus occidentalis
CCCTGGTCCCAGCTCCCTCCTGAATCTGTCAAACAATCACCTAGAATCAGGAGCAGAAAGCTGACAGGTTCTCATCCAGTCCTCAGAGATGAACAGTTCCCGGGTCCTTGTCCAGTCCTCAAGGCAATCCCCGGAACACACTGAAGTTCACTGGGTTCAGCACACCTCAAACCCTTCAGGACTTCTCTTGCCTGGAACTCAAGGATCAGCCTGGCCACCAGCAAACAAAGTCCCATCCTGTTCATGTCTTCAGTCAGCTTTCAGATACTGGGAGAGGAACACACTCTCTCTCTCCCTCTCAGCTGACTTCAGTTTCCACGAATCCTCTTTCACTGAGGAGCCAACTCCAAAATCTGTCTGTCTCTCCAAAATTCTCCTGGTTATAAGCACTGGCCTTCTCCCAAGTCAACAGGGGAGTTCACACCTTCTCACCTATGCACAGAGTTCTATACTTAGACCTAAATATCTGATCTACTTAGCTCTAAGTATCTGATCTACTCAGCCCCAAGTATATCCTATCCACTTAGCCCTAAATATCAAACAAATTGATTACCATTACACATACACTCAGAGAAAGATCTAGAAAGACCAGAGTTTATATGGAGACTGAAGCAACCCTTGCTATTGCTTTTTCTCATGTTTGGATTTGTTTCTTTTGTTTGTGTTTTTTTTTCTTTTCACATTTTTCACTCCATTGGTTACAATGCTTCTACACAACCAGACTATTGTACTATGTCAAAGTGTTTGCATATCCCATACATGAATGTACACTACAATGGGGGTGGGGGAAGAAGAGAGGGGAGAAAATGTGTAACTCAAGTGATTCTGTGAATGAATCTTGTAAACAGAAAGTAAATAAACATGTCAATAAATTAAAAAAAAATAAATGCAATGAGAACAGGGAGAGAGTCTTGGATGATCATAAATATTATACTGCCTAAGAGTGTATATAACAGTGCTTTCGTTCAACACAATTCAATCAATAAACGTTTATTAAGAGCCTAAAAAGAAGAAACAGGCTTACATGCTCAGATGCTGTTGGTATCTGAATAAATCACCCACATTCTTCTGTGAAGTGCTTGGCGCCTTATAGCTGGTAGACAAGACATGTGGAGAAGAACATGGATTCATATAACAGCGATTCTCAACCTGTGTGTTGCAACTCTTTTGGGGGTTGAATGGAGACACTTAAGACCATTGGAAAACACATATTTCTGATGGTCTTAGGAACAGAGACACAGCTCCTCTATCCATCTCCAGGTGGGTACCCCTACATGCAGATATACCCACATATGACTATTAAATGGTTGAGGTATTAAGAAGGTTGAGAACTACTGCTTTATAATAATATATCAGAAAAAAGTGTGGGTTAGATTCAACCAATCAATCGGTTCAACAAGCATTTATTAAGTGCCTATTATTTATATAACATGCTGTGGTCTACAACTGCTTTACATTTGTTGTATCAGTTGACCCTAACAGTGATCTGTAGTATACTACGTGTATTATTTCTTGGGGAAGAAATTAAGACCCAGAGAGATGAAATGATGCATTTTGCGTCAGAAGTGACAACGATGAAATTTGGTTGCAGGTGTTCCTAGCTCCAAATGTAACATACTATGCACTATAGCAGAGATGGCAAACACTGTAGCCCTAGTATGAGAAAAATGTAATTGGGAAATATTTAACGAAATAAATCATATTGCAATAAAAAAAGAAAAATGTAAGTGATACTGAGTGAAGAAAAAGGTGGGGAGCAATGCAATATCATGAAGGGCCAACATTTTATAAACTCAGACTTGGGTTTCTTTTTTCACCCCAACAGCGAGGAAGTATGCCATTTTGCCTAAAAAAAAAACAGGGAAAAGTAATTCTAGGCCACCAATACATATGTCATATAACTAAAAAAAATCATGGTGCATTATAGTACAATTGATAAGCCACAAATGTAATGCTAAACAATGGCAACTTCTAAGGTTTGGATTATCAGTATAGCAAACCCCATTTAGTCAGCAAAACATTCACAGAATAGAGAAAGTCAAAATACAGCATAACTGAATCATTTAGCAAGTATGTTCTCAATTTAATTACAAAGTAACAAGGTCCAGGGATCCCACCCCTGGATCAGTAGTCAAAGTATCCCCCTCCTGGGCAATACATTCATTTAGTCTCTTCTCAAATGGAAAATAGTTTCCAGTCATAAACAAAGTACATTCATTTAGTCAATCACAGAGTACAAAAAAGCCAAAGGTTTCCCACCCCTGGACACTACTGAATTACAATACCATCCATTAACACCAAACACTTTCTCAAAAGGGGCAGGGGAGCACAAAAGGCCATCCACCCTTAAACTATAACAAGGTTAAGATATCATCTTAGCATTGAAAACCCACGGAAAGGCCCTTCTTTAATCTTGACTCAAGGCAAATCCTTAGCAATCTCAGTTCCTGGGGAGACTAGGCTTAACAAAGCCATAACCAATGTCCTCATCAAGTCACTCTTTGCATGTAGCACATTCCTAGAACCCCTGAAAATATCAGCAAGGCCCTCTTCCAGGATTTCTGTAAACATACAACAGGAAAATCCTCCTTCAAGTTTTCTGAACCAACAGCAAGGCTCCAGCACCTCTACAACAGCAGTGCTGTGTGAATTTGGCAGGTGAATCTGGCAAAACAAAGTCAAAACAGACAAACAAAATACCAGCATCACAGCCATGCCTCCTCAGTTCTCAGCAGCTCCAGGTGGCAGTCCTCAAAAGACCTAGGCAGCTCCAACAGGCCCTCAGCAGTCTTTCTCTCAGCAATTCAGGCTCCATGATACTGGATACTGCTCTCCCAAAAGTACTTCTTCTGGCCTTCTCTCTCCGCCAAACTCTCTCCCAAGTAATAGCTACTTCCAGTACGGCCAACTCTCTTCAAGTCAATAAGTCCATCCCACAAGAGGGATTCACAGGCTCTGGATTTTAACACTCAACCCAAAAACCTCGCCAATACAGGGGCATCTCCAAATTCAATTACCATTATACCTCACTATGACAGTTATTATTTTCTGAGTACTATTTATGTTAATATCCACATTACAACAATATACATATTTTTTTACTTCTTGGAGTTTTTCTTTCAGATTTTTTTATTTTATTTTCCTATGTTTCAGTGGTTTTGAAATCATTGTGGGCCTCAATGATCCTTGAAATACACACTTGACTTCTTATGCTGTAATATCTCTTAACAGTTATTGATATATGCTAAGAAATATAATTTTGACATATTTCCTTCAAGTAATATCAATATTTTATACACAAAGAATCACACACAGACACACGCACACACACACAAACACACCATGAAAGAAAGCAATGAAAACTGTATGCATGTCACTAAATCTAACATTCAACTGATGAAGCTACCTAAAAGTGGTGAGAAAAGATTGATCTGGTTTACAGGATTGATCTGGTTTCAGCTGCACCAGGTGAGCCTAGTGCCAGTAGAAACATTCACATAACCACTGTGTATACAAAATGAAAACAAAACAAAACAAAAAAGATCCCTTTTCCAGAATAATTTGCACATCACTGTGGTTGTCAGAGAAACAGAAAGGTGGATTATAAATAACCTCACATTCGTCTACACTGTTACCCAACCCCCAAAGCAGTGTTTACCCCATTTGTTACCCTAAGCTGTGTGTAACTATATCCTGGTACTAAGAGTGTTCTGACCTAGTTTTGTTAGAGAATTTTAACTGTTTTGTTTGCTTATTTATTTCTTGTAGGTAGAGTCTTGTAGACATTTGGAGGCTAATATGGTAAAGAATTCTGAACTAAAGAATTCATATGCTAAAAAAGGCTTAAATATCCATTGGTCTACCAATATTATTCTTGAATGTCTTAAAAGCATCAAAGTATAGTGGAGAGAAGTCAGCATTTAAAGTCAGAAAAGATAGATTCAAGTCTTTAGTAGCGTAACGCTGAGAAAGACATTTCATCTCTTAGAACTTTGCTTTTCTCCTTGGTAAAATGGGAATAACATGTTCTCTACTACTTCAAAGGGCTATTATGAAAAACAAATGAAAAAATCTACATATAGCACTAAAATATTTCACTTACATTATATATAATATACTAAATATATATTATATAATTTTGTGTGTATGTGTTTCATACTCAATTAAAGCCTGTTATTAAATTAAAGAAAATGTATTACAATTATATTAATTATATTAAAGTAAATTATGTGAAAGTAAATTCTATGTCACTAGAGGATGGAAAAAGTACAGCAGCTGGACTTTTAGTGATGCAGCTTCACTGGTACATGTTTCTAGGTGTCAAGGGGAGTTAGAAGATGAGACAAAGACTCTTAGATTAGCAGTGGTAAAGGACATTGATAAAAACAGAATACAGAGTAAACTAGAGAGATCTTCACTTCATTCTCTGGTTTTGAGTTCCACTGAGCTGAAAAGGTCAGATTTCAAGTCCTGAATCTGAGACATTGACTTGTGAACCTAGGCAACTCACTAGTCAGGGCTCTTTTTCTTTCTTTCTTTCCTTCCTTCCTTCCTTCCTTCCTTCCTTCCTTCCTTTTTTTCTTTCTTTCTTTCTTTCTTTCTTTCTTTCTTTCTTTCTTTCTTTCTTTCCATCTTTATTTTTTAGTAAACATCCATGTTCCTTAAAAAATTATTCAGAATTCTATTTTTTCCTAGTTACATGCAAAAACAATTTTTAACATTCATTTTTTTAAACTTTGAGTTCCAAATTCAGTCCTTTCCTCTTGTCCTCCAAGACCCCCAAACTCCATTGAGAAAACAAGGAATAGATTAGATATGTGTAATCATGCAAAATATAACAATGTTAGTCATGTAGTGAAAGAAAACATAACAAAATAACCTCAAGAAAAATAAAGTAATAAAAGTATGCTTCATTCCCTATTCAGGAGACATCATTTCTTTCTTTGAGGATAGGTAGCATTTTTCAACATATGACCTTCAGAACTGTCTTGAATCATTATATTGCTGAGAATAGGTAAGTTATTTCACAACTGATCATTTCACAATTTTATTGTTATTTTGTACACAGTACATTTTACTTTGTTTTAATTCATGTAAGTCTTTTCAAGTATTTCTGAGTGTATCTTGTTCATCATTTCATTTAATAAAATCATATTCCATAATAATCATACACCAGAGTTTGTTCAGTCATTCCCCAATTGATGGGCATCCCCTTAATTTCTTATTTTGTGTTCCCCCCAAAATAATCGAGATACACTCACATGTGCACACACACATATGTATACACACATATATGTTATTGCTAATATTCTTGCTAGGTCAAAGGGTATGCAGAGTTTTATAACCCTTTCAGTATAGTTCCAAACTGTTCTGCAGAATGGTTGAATCAATTCACATTAATAATGCATTAATATTTCATTTTCCTAACATTCGATCAACCATTTCTCATTTTCCTTTTCTGTCCTATTTGTCAATCTGATAGATTTGAAGTAGTATCTCAGAATTGTTTTAATTTGCATTTCTCCAATAGTGAGTTATATATAAATATAAATAAATTGTGGACAGAAGTACAGATATCTTTGATTGCTTCATGTAAAAACTGTTCATATCATTCGATTATTTTTCAATTGGGGAATGGCTCTTATTTTCATATATTTGACTCTGTTCTCTATGTTGGAAAAATGAGGCCTTTATCAGAGAAACTTGCTTCATATTTTTTTCCTACATTTACTGTAACTGTAGTTCCTAACATCATAATCCTCCCCCCTCCCATTTATTCTATTCTCTACCTCCTATAACCCTGTTCCTCTTCAAAAGTGTTTTTCTTCTGAGTTCTCCTTACTCCAATTTACCCTCCTGTTTATCACCTTATCTTGTATTATTCCTTTACCCTCCAGCTTTCCTGTAGGGTAAGAATGATATCTATACCAATTGAGTTTCTATGGTATCTCCTCATCCAGCCAATACTTATGTGAATAAGGTTGTCACTCCCCTCAGCCCCTCCCCTTCCCCTCCACTGTAAAAACTGTTTCTTGTCACTTTCATATGAGATTATTTGTTCCAGTTGACATCTCCTTAACTCCATTTCCCCAGTACAATCCTAACTTACCCTTTAATTTTACTTTTTTTCTAGATATCATTCCTTTATATTCAATTCACTTCTATGCCTGCTTTCTCTCTCTCTCTCTCTCTCTCTCTCTCTCTCTCTCTCTCTCTCTCTCTCTCTCTGTCTCTCTCTTCCCCGCCCAGTATGTGTGTCTGTGTATTTGTATGTATGTATGTATGTATGCATGTATATGTATTCCTTCTAGTTGCCCTGATAATGAGAATGTTCTTATGTGCTACAAGTATAATCTTCCCATGTTGGAATATAAACAGTTTAACCTGAAGAATTATACTCAACTTTGATGAGTAGTTGATTCTTAGTTATAATCCAAGCTCCTTTGTCTTCTGGAACATCACATTCTAAGCCTTACTATCTTTTAATGTAGAAGCTTCTAAATCTTTTTTTATCCAGACTGTGGCTCCATGACAACTGCATTGTTTCTTTCTGGTTGCTTGTCATATTCTCTCCTAAACCTAGGAGCTCTGGAACTTGACTAAAATATTTCTATGGGTTTTCATTTTGGGATGTCTTTCAGGTGGTGATTGGTGGATTCTTTCCATTTCCATTTTATCCTCTGGTATTAGAATATCATGACAGTTTTCTTTGATAATTTCATGGAAAATGTTGTCTATTCTCTTTTTTTATCATAGTTTTCAGGTAGACCAATAAGTTTTAAAATATCTCTCTTTGATCTATTTTCTAAGTCTGTTATACCTCCAATGATATATTTCATATTGTCATCCTTTTTTCATTCTTTTGGTTTGGTTTTATTGTTTATTTTCTTATAAAGCCATTAGCTTCTACTTGTTCAATTCTACTTTTTAAGGATGTTTTTTCTTCTTCAGTGATCCTTTCTACCTCCTTTTCCATTTAACCAATTCTATTGTTTAAGGAGTTTTTTTACTTCAGTGAATTTTTGTGCCTCTTTTTTCATCTGGTCTATTCTGATTCTCAAAGTTTTCTTCTCCTCTTTGGCTCTTTATACATATTTTACCATTCGGCCTAGTTTATTTTCCTGAGGTGTTCTTTTCTTTAGTGTGTGTGTGTGTGTGTGTGTGTGCGTGCACCTATTTTTGTTTGCATTTTTTACCAAACTGTTGACTAATTTTTCATGATTTTCTTGCACTATTTTCATTTTTATTTCTAGTTTTTCCTCTACTTCTCTTATTTGATTTTCAAAATCATTTTTGAACTCTTCCATCCCCCAAAAACAATTCATGGATTTTTTTGTTTTGTTTTTTGCTTTTTTTCCCTTGGAGGCTTTGGATGCTAGACTTTTGACTTTGTTATTTTCTTTTCAATGTGTTTTCATCTTCCTTGTCACCATAGTGACAGTCTATGATCAGAAATTTTTCTGTTGTTTGCTCATTTTGTCTGCTTATTACTTGACTTTTAACTCTTTGTTGAAGTAGGGCTCTGCTTCCAGTATTGAGGGCTCACTGTTGCAAACTCCAGGGGTGGAGCTATTTTCAGAGGGAATTCTTAGAGCATGTGATTTCACTTCTTCCAAGACAGAATGATGTATGGAAAGTTTTACTATTATCCTGGCCTATTCTCTTGTCTGAATGACTGCAAGCACTCTTCTCTCTCCTGAAACTATGAGGAGGTTCCCTGTTGCATTGTGCCTACAAGCTCTGCTGTACTAGTGCTCCTCCTCTCCCTGAATACTGCCACCCATGGCTGTGACCCAGATCTGAGTATTGGCAAAGTGGCAGAGTTCCACTACAGTGCTAACCAAACAACTCCTATAATCTCCTTCTTACCAGTTGTTAACCACCACCACCACTACCACCATCTGTGGGCTGAGAGCTCTGGATGCAGCAGTTGCTGCTGCTGCTAAATTAGTCACTTATAAGACCTGCTCCTGTTTTCCTGGGGCTGGGGCTGCCCTGTGTGCCCTGCACTGAACTGTGTTCCACTCTCACCTGGTAGTGTCAGAGCATTCCTGCTAACCTTCCAAGTTTTGTTTGGCATCTATGATCTAAGGGATCTGGAAGCTGTCTTACTGCCACTGATTCAGTCTCCCAAAGACTTGCTCCTAGTTTTCTGGGGCCTGGTCCTCCCAGGCACATCTAGGATTAGATTGCAGTCTTCTCTTATCCTGATGTAATGGACATCTCCTGCCAACTTTCTAAGTTGTCTTGGGCTAGAAAATTGGTTTTTCACCATCTTTTTGTGGGTTCTGATGCTATATAATTTGTTTAGAGTCATTATTTAAAGGTATTTGGAGTGATTTGGGGGAGGACTCAGGTGAGTCTCCATCTTTACTATTGCCATCTTCCATCTGCCTCCATTCTAGATAATTTTCTGAGACTCTAGCATTTTATAAGTTCCATAGAAGGCATTGATATGCAAGAATCTCCTCACTGATGAGATACCTGTATTATGGAAATCACAAGTCTGGCCTCAATCCATGTTCCCATTAATATGAATATATATATATATATATATATATATTTGTATATAAGATTTGTATGTACATATTTTCATTCTTAGAAATACATTCCTATCTCTCCAACTAACAGCAACAATAACAACATTTATATAGCACTTACTATGTTTCAGGCTTTATGCTAAGCTCTTTACAATTATTACATTATTTGTTCCAACAGCCTTCTGAGGTAGGTCATATTATTATAACATATGAAGAAAGTGAGGCAACCAGAGGCAAAGTGACTTGCCCAAAGTTACATACCAAGTAAGTGTCTGAAAAATTTGAACCCAAGTTTTTTTGACTCAAAGCCCAGTGCTCTATTCACTATACAAACTAGCTGCTTCTAAATGATAATAAAGTGAAATGATTTATTATGTAGGGAAACCCAAATATCATCTCTCCTTGACTTCATTCAAGGAGTAATTTTGTGGGGGGTTTTGGGGGGGTAGGGAGAATGATTTGAGGCCACATTGTAGCAGACACTTCACTCAAACTACCAAGTAGATACCACATTTAGTTCCATTTCCCAACCCCTTACTCTGCTGTTTTGCAATTCTCATGTTGAAATGGCTTATGTTGCCTCACATATCATCTCTTCCATTGTATTTCTTTCTTTACAGTTTACCCTTCAGTACTATAGTTAAATTTAAGTCTTTAAAAACATTTAAGTAGCAGAGAACCTTATAACAGCTACTCAGTAAATTATGAAAAATATTATGAAATGCTATAACATAGGATGCCACCATTTTGTACAAATAACACTATAATTCTGCCACTATGCAGAATTTCAATAAATTTTCTAAAAATTAGTGTATTCATTTTTAAAAATAATTATTCCTTCAATTTAATGGCGGTGGGGTGGGAACAGCAACATCACTGAAATATAAATGATATTTTTCTGATTTCTAAACATTAAAGTATTCTAAACATTCTAAGCATTAAACATTAAACATATCTTTATAGAGGTAATTATTAAAACTCTAGACAGAAGTGAAAATACAACTAACCTGTTCATGACTCCTTGTGATCATGGAATGAATCCTTGGATTGATAAGATGCTGTTATTTGTCTTCTTCCCAGTTGAAATTCCATCATGTGTTACTAGTAATATTCATGGTATAATTGAGTTAGAACAGCTCAAAATTTGGGAAACAGGATTTACACAAAAAGGTCATCTCTCTGGGAAATAATTTTATGAAAACTTGCCACATACATTTGATTCCTTTGAAATGGACCCATATACTTTGTGAAATGTGACTGAATTGAGCCTGAATATTCCTGTGTGGTTTAAAAAAAAACCAGGAAATGAAATTTTTAGGATTTCCTTTATTGTAGTTCTCTATCAGCAGCTATTTCAGACGTGGAAAGGCAATCAATTTGACAACTGGCATATGCTCATACCAATGTGTCCATTTCTTCCTTTTCCCACATTTTAAATCATCTGTCTCTAAAAATATCAGCTTTCATAAAGAAAAAAAAACCTGTCAATTTTAGAACTGAATTGATCCTCATAATTTTAAATTTAATCTTGATACACTTAAAATTAAAATTTTTGGGCAACACAGTCCTTGCTATTTAAAAAAAAACACCCATGGATAGGGGGTGGAGCCAAGATGGCTGAGGAGAAGCAGCAAGGTCCCACAGCTCCCACACAACCACCCTAAACACCCATAAAATATGACCCCAGACAAAGTCTAGGACTCTCAGACTCACAAAAATATAGAAAACACATCTCTTC
>JAQQSW010023399.1:0-10278 GCA_028646575.1 Pseudocheirus occidentalis
GATTGTGGAAGGGGTCTTACAGTGGGATCAATGTTCTGGGCTGGGGGGTAGGGACAAAAAGGGGAGAAAATTTGTAACTCAAAACCTTGTGGAAATGAATGATGTAACCAAGAAAATAAATTAAAATTAAAAAAAAAGAATGGAGCAAATGGAAACTGATGACTTTATAAGAAATTAAGAAACCAAAACAATGAAAAAATAGAAGGCAATGTGAAGTATCTCATTGGAAAAACAGCTCACATGGAAAATTGATGAAGGAGAGAGAGTTTTAAAATTATTGGACTACCTGAAAACCATAATTGATAAAAGAGCCTAGACATCATCTTTTGAGAAATTATCAAGGAAAACTGTCCTGATATTCTGGAACCAGAAGGTAAAATGGAAATTGAAAGAATCTGCCAATCAACTCCTAAAAGAGATTCCAAAATGAAAACTCCCAGGAATATTGTAGACAAATTCCAGAGCTCCTAGGTCAAGGAGAGAATATTGCACGCAGCCAAAACAAAACAATTCAAGGATCATGAAGTCATAGTCAGGATAACACAAGACTTAGCAGCTTCTACATTAAAGGATCAGAGAGCTTGGAATATCATATTCCAGACAGTAAAGGAGCTAGCATTACAACCAAGAATCACTTAGCCAGCAAAACTGAGTATAATCCCTCAGGAAGAAAATGGATAATCATTGAGATAAAGGACCTTCAGGCATTCTTGATGAAAATACCAGAGCTGAATAGAAAATTTGACTTTCAAATACAAGACTAACGAGAAGCATAAAAAGTTAACGAGAAATAGAAATCATAAGGACCTTACTAAACTGTTCACATTCCTACAGGGGAAGATATTTGTAACTCATAAGATGTTTACCATTATTAGGAGAGTTGGAAGGAGTATATATAGACAGAGGGCACAGGTGTGAGTTCATTAGGAAGGGATAATATCTAAAAAATAAATTAAGGGGTGAGAGAGGAATGTACTGCAATAAAGAGAAAGGTAGGGGTAGGATGGGATAAATTATCTTACATGAGGCAAGAAAAAGCTTTTACAGGTGGGGAAGAGAGGAGAAGTGAGGGGAAGTGAGTGAACTTTACCCTCATCAGAATTGGCTCAAAGAGAGAATAACATACACACAAAATTGGGTATAGAAATCTATCTTAACCTAAAAGAAAGTAGGAGTGGAAAAGGGAAAAAATGGGGGGGGGTAATAAAAGGGAAAGCAGATTGGGGTAGGAGGTAGTCAGAAGGAAAATGCTTTTGAGGAGAACTGAGTGAAAGGAGACAAAGAATAGAATAAATAGCAGGGGGAAATAGGATGGAGGGAAATACAATTAGTAATAGAAACTTGGAAAAAAACTAAAGCAAGTTTCTCTGATACTCTAAACTTCATTTCTCAAACATATAAAGAACTGAGTCAAATTTATAAAAATAAGTGCCATGTCCCAATTGATAAATCCCAATTGATAAATGATCAAAAGATATAATCAGTTTTCAGATGGATGTAATCAAAGCTATGTAATAGCTATGTAAAAAATGCTCTTAATTATTCTGAGATACTACCTCATACCTATTATATTGTCTATTAGGGCAGAAAAGGTAAATTACAAATGTTGGAGGGTATGTGGGAAAAAATGTGACTTTAATGCACTGTTTGTGGAGTTGTGAACTGATTCAACCATTCTGCAGAGTAATTTGGAACTATGCCCAAAGGGCTATAAAACCCTTTGACATAGCTAATACTACTAGATCTAGATCCCAAAAGAGATTTTAAAAAATAGAAAAGGACCTCTATGTACAAAAGTATTTATAGCAGCTCTTTTCTGTGGGTAAAAAATTAGAAATTGAAGGGATGTCCATCAGTTGAGGAATGACTGAACAAAATGTGGTATGTGATTATGACAATACTATTATACTATAAGAAATTATAAACAGGATACTGTTGGAAAAACCTGGAAAGAACTGTGTACAAAGTAACAGGAATATTGTAAAATGATCAGCTGTGAATACTTTGCTATTCTCAACAATAAAATGTGGATCCAAGACAACCCTGAAGGACTTGGAATGAAAAATGCTATCCATCACCAGAGAAAGAACTGATGGTGTCTGAATGTGGATTGAAGCATACTTTTAAATTTTTTTTTGTTTTTCTTGAGTTTTTTGTCTATGTTTTCTTTCACAACATGGTTATTATGAGTATGTTTTTCATGACTATACATGTATAACCTACATGGAATTGCTTGCCTTCTCAATGTGGGGAGGGAAGGTAGGGCAGGGGGAAGGGAGAGAATTGGAACTCAAAGTTTTAGAAACAAACATTAAAAATTGTTTACATGTAACTGGGGGAAAATAAAATGCTAAATAAATACCAAAAAAGTCTGTCCTAAGCATGGCACTAAGCTTGATATTTAGGATATATACGGGATTTAAATAGACCTTGTCCCCAGACTTAGGCATCTTAAAGACCAGTAGGGCAGTGAGACAAAAAAACAGATAACTATACATAGCATCCCAAGATATTTGACAGAAAACTTCAAGAAAACAAAAATACTCTGGTCATATTTAGGAAAGCAGTATTTGAGAAAGATTGCTCTAGTGGTGCTATTCAGGGAGAACTTAAAGCAAATAAGTATGTTTGAAATCTGTAGCACTCTCTTAGGGGTAAGGAATAAAGATATAAAACAGGGTGGTGCCAGTGAGAAGAAAAAAAAAGGAATGAATATAATAGGCATTTTGGAAGCAAAAAATGGAAAAACTTGTCAATCGATTGACTAAGTAGAGTGAAGAAGAAAAAGTCAAAGATTATTCTAGGATCTTGAGCCAGGGTGACTGGCAAGGGGCAAGGGGGTCAATATTAGAAATAAGGAGGTAAGAAAAGAGAACTGGTCATAGGTGGAATGGAGGGGAGGATACATTTGGTTTAAGTTGTGATGAGTTTTAGATAACAATAATAAAATGCAAATAAAAAGTGAAGATGTAATAGAAATGTACGACCAGAGCCCAAAAGTTATCAGGACCACAGATGTAGACTTAGGATTCACCTTGCATTTGGAGGTAAGGGCTGAAATGGTGGGAATGGATCAGATTAGGAGTCTGGGGTACTGAGGACTTCATCTCAGAGAGCAGCAATCTTTCTCAGAGGAGAAAGATGAGCCTGTGAAGGATTCAGAGAAGGAACAGCCAAATACGAGGACATCCAAGAGAGTATCTTATCACAGAACCTTGGATAGGAACAAAATTCAAGGAGAAGGCAGTAAACAGTGCCAAATGCTACCAGGCTCAATAACGAGAATAATAATGAGGAGGAGAAGGAGGAGGAGGAGGAGGAGGAGGAGGAGGAGGAGGAAGAGGAATAAGAAGAATAAGAAACTGAATTTAGAAATTCTAAACTCACTGATGACCTGAGAATATTAGTAGACATGTGAATACAGAATAAAGAGGGCAAAGAAAAATAAGGGAAGAACAGAAATAGTAAATTAAGACCAGAAATGTTGACCATTAATTCCAGAAGTCTAAAAGCAGTGAAGTAAATAGTGATAATAATGCTAACAGGAATAATGCTCGGAAGAATGTACCCAAAACATAACTATAAGGATGAGAGATTGAGAGCTGGAAGATCATCTGAAGATCATCTATTCCAACCCCGCCTCTTTTTTTATAGTTACTGAAACTGAGACACAGTGAGGTTAAGTACCTTTCTCAAAGTCACTCAGGTATTAAATAGCAGAGCCAGAATAATAACAGTAATTATGTAGTGCTTCCTACATGCCAGGCACCATGCCAAGTGCTTTACAAACATCTCATTGGCTCCTCCCAACAACCCTGAAATGTGGGTGCTATTATTATCCCCATTTCACATATGAGGAAAGTCAGGCAAGCAGAGATTCAATAACTTTTCCTTGGATACCACAGCTAATAAGTGTCCGGGTTCAGATTTGAGCTTAGATCTTCCTACCTCCGTACTCAATACTCTATCCACTATGCCACCCTGCTAAAATCTAGGTTCTTAACTGCAAATCCATAGCTCTTTTCACTGTACAAGACTATATATGCTGCAGTTATTTGGACGTGATATTACTTTTAAACAAAAACATCCAAAAAGAACTATCATCCAAAATATGTGCAACAATTCCAAATACAGAGATAAATGATGTTGTTTTGCTTAGAAAAAAAATTCTGCTAAATGAAAAATAATTGCATAAAATAATTAAACTTTTTTTGTTTATGATATAGGTTGGTTTGTGGTTTACTGGTGATATAGATATCAAAATTCCAGAAGACCCGTATGAACCTTTGCCATACAATAGACCAGAGCATCTTATAGAGGTAAGTATTGAAATCCTTAAAGAATTGACTGCCATAATCCTCATGAAAATAGGTTTGGTTTTTATTACCAGTAAATGGGATGTTTTGCAGTTTCCAAAACATGTTCCTTAATTACACCCTGGGCTATAATTTGGGAGACAAAGGTTTTTAGCTCAAGTTCTAACAACTACTTAGTCACGTGAACTTGGGCAAATAAGTAATTGTCTTTGTACCTTGGTTTCCTTATCTGTAAAATGAGGAGATTAAGCAAAATGGTAAGAATGATATGCCACTGTTGGTCATATGCCCCAAGGAGGTCAAAGACAGAAAGGCCCAATACATAACAAAACACTTATGGAAGTACCTTTAGTGATGGACAAAAACAGAAACAAGCAAGCAAGCAAAACCTGGAAACAAAATGGGAGCCCATCAGATGGAGAATGAATAATAAAAAAGGTACATACAATTAAATAACATTATATTAGAAATTCAGAAGAAACATGAGAGGGTTAGTATAAAATTATGTAGAATAAAGTAAGCAGAGCCAAGAAAATAATATATTCAATGACTAGAAACATATTACTGTAAAGAATACTAGAATGAAACCTACACCTATAGAATTATAATGAGGAAATTTGGTGCCAGAGAAGAAATGAGAATGGTTTGTCCCTCCTTTCCTTAGAGACATATGGTGGGGAGGAGTCAGGGGAGACATTGATTGTGGAGTATTGCTATCAGTTGCTTTTGCTTAACTATTTTTCCTTGTTACAAGTGAAGCCTCACTAAGTGGAAGTAGGTCAAAAATATAGCTAGAGTTGTGTGTATATGTGTGTATTCATATATGTGTGTATACATATATATATATTCAGGCATCTATAAAACTTTTAAAATAAAATCTTGAAGTTTAAAAAAGTTTTTTCTCCATTCCACTATAATGATGTCAGTGTCCTATAAATATTACATATTGCATATTACATAATATCATATGATACTATATTATATCTTTTATGATTAACAAATTCAATATATCCAATATTCCTAATAGTCGTGGTTCTCTTAAGTCTTGGTGTACAAAATAAAATGGAAAACAACATAACCAGTTAGACTACAGTATAAATGTTTGTCTTCAGAAATGCTAAAAATATCAAAATGTTTAATATGTAAGAGATGATAACTCCCCCAAATCCATCAGTATTCTTACATGAGAGCAGAATCCTAGACAGCCATGAATAATATAAATAGAGAGGGATGGGAGACTTGACTAGAGGACAGTATTAATAGTTCTGGACCAGATATGCCTCTCACATCCATCCATTTGTGAAAAACTCAAGTAAATTTTATTGACTGTAATGAAACATCAATTAAATTGAGTTCAACAAATAATTATAGAGCACCATTTTATTTTCTGGCTTGTAATATGTGATCTAAGGGCAGTTCCAGGTACAGTTTTGTATGTGTGTGCTAAGCCCTTGGGTTTATCTCACAAGATAGTACTTAAAATATTTGTAAAATGTTGATGTCTATGACTTTTGGTTAAGACTATGGTATGAAAAAAGCTTTGTTGTATCACAACTAGAAATGACCAAAAAATATTAGATAGAAAGATGACCAATAAATCTGAAGACAACCCATTAGTAAACTCCTTCATCTAGTCCAGCGAAAGATATCACAAAAAGATAACCTCAGACTGCAGGCAGAAGAAGAGTCCCACCAGGTAAACCAGCATACGCTCAAATGGACAGACTGGCAATCCACAATAGGGTATGACAAGTGAAATCACAAGGGCACAAGAATACCATGGTATTGTTCTGACTAAAAATGCCCCAGATGAGCTGGAAGATCACAAAGCTCTCACTAGAGATAGTGAAGTCTGCCACCATTCAGAGCCCAGATGCACCAGGGAAGATAGAAGTCAGTAGCAGAACCCGAAGAAATCAAAGGCAAGACCGAACAGCCTCACCATAGAGCAAAATCACAAATCATCAACTGAAGTTACAAATGTAAAGTTGTAAAAAGAAATAACAAAATCTGAAGTCTGAAAAATAAGAGAAAATGAGAAGTATCTAGTATCAAAAGCAATACCTATGGCATAGAAGTCAAGATATCGCTATAAATGCAAATATAACTTGAGCAGTTGGGTCTAAAACCACCAAATGATGATAAAGCACTTATATTCTAATGGGCAAAGAAGAAACAAGTATCTCTTCAGAATCCCAACTCCTCAAGAGTCACAGAGGGAAAGAATTAAGACAAATGAAGCTGGACAGGGGTTTTTTATACAAAGAGATAAAAGAAAAGGGAAGGGAAGGAGGTAAAATTTATTATTTCTCATAATGAGAGCAAATGAGGGTAAAAGCATACAAGCATGGAGGAAAGGTTTGAGGGAATAAGTATCACTGAAACTATTATCTGCACCAGAAAAAGGAGAGTTAAACACAGAGAGACACTTTGTAATGATAATAATACATTAAATTCAACCCAGAAATTAGCACAAATAGAGAAAGATGAAAGGGACAGAATAGAGAATAAAGGGAACAGTCTTAGGTAAAATAAACTTCATCTTCAGAGGGTAATTAATAAAAGGAGGATCAAAATAAAAAGAAGATATAAATAGATCGATCACTAGTATTGATAACATTTCTTCTCTTTCATTATCTTCTTTGTAAAGAGGGGGATCAGAAGCAGAAAGCAGGAAAGATACAAAAGGATATTAGTAATCATAACCAAGATCATGATTGGGCTGAACTCACTTGTAAAACAAAACAAGATAGGGGAATGGATTCAAAAACAGGATCCAATAATATTTATAAGTAATTCACTGAAACAGAAATATTCACTTAAAATCTGAATAAGGTCCTGGAATGGAATATATTATACTTCATGAGAACTCAAAAAAGTAGGGCTAGTGAACATGATCTCAGACATAATGAAGAATGGATAAACAATAAAACCACATTAAACCTAAAGGCACTATAGACAATGAAATATTAATTCTTAATTTATGTGCATCAAGTGACATAGCACATAAGTATCTAAAGGAAAAGTTTACTAAATTACAAAATGATATATCAGCAATACAATAGTTGGAGATGTCAAAGTAATCCCTTAAGATTTGGATAATTGTAACAAAGATAAACATAAAATTTCAGGACATGAATAGAATTTTAGAAAAGTTACATATGAAATATCTCTGGTAATTACTAAATGGGGGAAAAAATTAAGTATACACCTTTCTAAGCTGTGAATGGCAACAAATTATCCATGTGGGAGGGCATAAACACTTTATGAACAAATGCAGAAAAATAGAGATATTAAACACATCTATTACTGATCATACTTTAATAGATATGTAACCAATAAATATTCTTTGAAGATCCAAATGTGTATAGATACCAAATAATTTAATCTTTAAAAATTGGTCATCAAAGAACATGGGAACAATAGATCATTTCATTGAAGAAAAGGAAGAGTCAACATACCAAAAATTTTAGGGTGTAATTAAAGTGACCCTTAGGGGAAAATGTACATTATTAAACATTTTTATCTAAAAAAGAGAACAGACCATTGAATTAACTATGCAATTAAGAAAATTGAAAAGCAAACAACCATCAGAAATACCCAACAAACTACAGAAAGATTGTGGAAATCAAAGAAGAGATTAATAAAATTAAAAGAAAAAACATATATAGTGAATAAATGATACAAACTATTTTAAAAAGTAATAATTAAATAGATAAGCCATAAGTTATTCAATTTTAATGGAAAAAATCAAATTACATCAAGAATGAAAATGAATTCCCTATAAATTATACAGAAA
Source organism: Pseudocheirus occidentalis (assembly GCA_028646575.1). Lineage (NCBI taxonomy): Eukaryota > Metazoa > Chordata > Mammalia > Diprotodontia > Pseudocheiridae > Pseudocheirus > Pseudocheirus occidentalis. The sequence goes on from JAQQSW010023399.1 coordinate 8,116, forward strand.
TAAATAAAATTATTAGAAACTATACCACCCAAGTATAAGCTAACAAAATTAGTAACTTAAATAAAATCACTTACAAAAATGTAGTATAGACCAACAAAACAAAATATGGAGAAACAAATGAATATGAGAAAAAAATGGGCAAGTATGAATGAACTCCCAAAGCAGGGAAAATGCATCCATAGATTCTATGAAACATTAAAATTACAAGTAATTGTAATATCACATAAACTATCTGTATGGATAGAAATAGGATGTTTCTGACCAGATTTCCTCTTGAAAATAAAGATAATCTTGACACCTAAACTAAGGAGAAGGAAGTATAGGAAGAAAATTACCAATAATATCCCTAGAAAATATTGATGAAAAAATATTGAATGAAATATTGGCAAAGAGGCTTCAAGAGCATGTTAAAAATATTGTAAATTTTTATGGTTATTTTGGATTTATATTAACAGTAGAGGTTTGGTTCAATATTAGAAAAGCTATAAAGACAATAAACTACACTAGTAACAAAAGCAATAAAAAATAGCATGATGACATCCATAGATTTAAAGCTTCCCAAAATATAACAATCATTTTTTAAGAACATTAAAAAACAGACATGAATGAACCCTTTCCTTAATATGATAAACAGTATCACTCTAAAACTAAGAGTCAGCATTATATGTAATAGAGACATACTGGAGAGAGTGAGTTCTTTCCAATAAGATCAGGGAAAAGCAAGAATAACTGTGGTCATTGCTATTAGTTTTGAGACAGATGAGTGGCATAGTGGGTAGAGGTTGGGGCCTGGAATTTGGGTTCAAATTCAGGCTCAAACACTCACCAGCTGTGTGGCCCTTGGTAAGTCACTTCACTTCTGCTTGCTTTGGTTTTCTCAACTGTAAAATGACAATAATAATAGCATCCGCTTCACGGTGTTGTTGTGAGGAGCAGACAAGAAGATATTTGGAAAACATTTAACAGAATTCTGGGCACACAGTAGGAGCTTAATAAGCCCTTGTTTCCTCCCTTTCCTTTTAATAGTTCTATAAATGACAGCAATATCTATAAGATAAGAAAAATAAGTATAAGGAATAAAAACATGCAAAGAGAGAAGAAATTTATTACTTCTGCAGGTGATAGTAAATTGACTTAGAAGAACCTAGAGATTCAACAAAAAAAATTAACTGAAACAATAACTTCAGTAAAATTAGAATATATAAAATAAACCCCACATAAATCCAATCTGTTTTTTCTATTACCAGGGAAACTCTGCAAGAAGAGTTAGAAATCCCATTTTAAATTGATACAGAATGCACAAAATAAAAATTTGAGATTCCGTTATGTGAGGTATCCTTGGGAATTATATTAATACAACTAAAAATAACCTTTATGAAAATTAAGAATTAGAAATTGTTCTGCTTGAACCATGACAATATAATAAAAAATAACAACACTAAGTAGATTAATTTGCCATTGTAATGCCATCACAATAAAACCACTAAAATGTTATTTTATAGAGTTAGGAAAAATAATCATCAAGACTGTTTGATAGTGACTAAAAAAATAGAAAAATTGATCAATGGAGCAGATTAAGGGCACAAAATCTAGAAGCAAATGAAGACAGTGAGATAGTGTTCAATAAACCCAAAGATTCCAAAAATTAGGGTCAGGACTTGCTATTTAATAAAAACTCCTGACCAAAGGAAAAAAAATTGTGAAGTGTACTGAATGTTAGCTTTTGACTGACATCTCACAGCATATGCTGAAATTTTTCCAAATGACTACACGGAAGGTTTAAATGGGAAGGGAAAGGGAGCGGAGCCAAGATGGCAGCGTAGAAGCAGCAAAGCACCACAGCTCCCACACAAACACACTAAAAAACTCATAAAATGGGACTCTAAACAGATTTTCAAGCTCGAAAACTCTCCACAAGACAGAAAGCACATCTGTTGCTACAGGCAGAGCAGCAGGCGGGGCTCTTCAAAGCAGTCTGGGACCCGCGGCTGAAACCCAGGCCTGGTCAAGCCCTGGGGCATCGGGTGGGGAGCCGCGTCTATAAGAGAGCAGATCAGCTGCACTGGAGGCACAGTTACCACATTTATCAGGCCAGAAGAAAAACAGGCTAAGAGAAAGGTCAGTGGATTTTGCTGACTCGGGAGGAGAAGAGCAGGTCTGGCC
>JAQQSW010023400.1:0-10278 GCA_028646575.1 Pseudocheirus occidentalis
TCCTCCTCCTCCTTTTCTTTTCCTCTCCTTTCTCCTTCCCCTTCTTTTTTACTTTCTTTTTCTTCTTTCTTCCACTGCTTTTCAATGCTCACTTCAGGTTCTTGCTATTCCCAGAAGTCTTTCTTAATTCTCTTATTTGTTAGTATTTTTGCAAATTAATATACATATATATGTATAAATATATAATATTGATATTGATTTACCTAAGTGTATGTTGTGTTTTCTGCAGTAGAATTTAAGATCCCAGAAGGCAGAGAATGTCTTTCATTTTGTCTTTATATTCATATCTGGCACAGTCTTGTGTATATATTAGGCTGTTAATAAATGCTTGTTAAATTGCAATGAATAGAACACTTACCAGGTACACAAGCAACTTTATATTAGAATTAACAGATGGACTCAGATCCATCATGCCATTCCAGTTCAGTTTTTGTTCTCTGATGAGTACATAAAAAGATAGATATTGAAATAATAGCTTTATTGTTTTTCACATGCACCACAGGATATCCCTCTTTATATCCTAATTTCACTCAATAATGCATACTGGCTTTGGCATTCATGAGTTTACCTAAGCCACAGTTGATTCTATTTATGTTTTCAGGCTGTACCACCACTTAGGCTTAAGGTGATGAACTGTACAAGCTTACTACCTGCAGTGTGAAGTACAACTTTATTGCATCCTAAACTTATTTTTCCTAGGTTATTAAGCATACTGCCTATTTCTAGCATTGTGTGGTTTAGTGAACATTCCATTTGCTTTATACTGCATAGCAAGTTCAATGTACATGATGTAGTAGTAGGAATACCGGATTTGGAACAAAATGATCTTCATTTGAATTCTGGTTCAGACATAAAAATGGTATATTCTTAGGGAAAATTCTTAAACAATTTGGTCCTTGGTATCATCAACTTTAAAATGAAAAGAGTGGGCTAAAATGATCTAGGAGATCTTTTGCACCTTGAAATCCACAGTCCTATGATTTTATAAATTCCATATGGAAAAGCTCCAATTATCTAGTTAGGCCCAGTTTGTTCAAAAACTGCTTATTAAATTCCCAATATGTAAAGAACACTAACAAATGTTTTGGCTAGAAAGAAAAAAACAAAGGCCACCTTGTTCTCAGGGAATATGCATTTTCCATGGGAAATCTGGTTTATGCACAGGTAAATAAGTCAAAATATATACAAAGCAATTTCTGTGGTCAGGGTACACCGAGGTAGGTACCACAGTAGGCAGAGCACAGGGCCTGGAGTCAGGAAGACCTCAGTTCCAATATGACCTTCAAAATTTACTAGTTGTGTGACTTTGGGCAAGTTATTTGACTTCTGTTTGCCTCAGAGTCTTCAACAATAAAATGGGGACAACACTAGTGCCCATGCCTATCTCCCAGAGTAGTTGTGAGCTCAGCATCTGGGCAAACAGTAAACAATATATAAATGTTAACTATCATTATTATTAACAACAGATGGAAATGAGGGCACAAAAGTGAGACAGCTAGTATAATACTGTGAATGGAGCATTGGAGTTAGGATCAAAAATGCCTGGATGTGAGTCCCTTCTTAGTCACTGACCAGCTGTGTCATTCTGGGCAAGTCACATGATCACTACAGGCCTCAATTTTCTCAATGTAAAATAAGGGAGTTAAACTGAGTTAACTAAGTTAAACCTCAAAGCTCCCTTCTAGCTCCAAATCCATAGTTATCCCTTCTACATCACGGGAAGGGTGGGGAGGGTAATAGGGGGGTGAGAGGGTGTCAGGGGCATGACATCCCCATGATCTGGAAAATTTTTTGTCTCTCTTTTTGTGCCAGAGAAGAAGTCTGAGTTATTATCATATTAAAAGATAAAATATGTTGTTGTAATGCAATATCATACATATGTTTTATGCATTTCTGATTTTCTAAACTTTTTTTTTGTTTCATATGTTGGCTTTCGTGGGGCTTCTGCAAAACTCCCAAAAAATTCCCATTGAATTTCTTATGCCAACCATTGATATATTGAAATTGTGGTGGGGAAAGTCACTATGTGGAAGGGATAACTATATTTTCAGTGACCATAGACAGGCAACATAAATTAAAGTGGTTTGATAGGGATGAAGTGTAGTAACATGAAATCCTTTACAGTCAACTCCCTTCTCCAATTGTCTGATTGTTTTTCTCATTTTTTCTTTTTTCTCTTAATAGAGCACCTGAATGAAGAACACTGTACTCAGAGAAAAACAAGCAAGCAAACAAACAAACAGAACAATCTCATTTCCAATTCTGATTCTGCAGTCTATCAGCTGAACAAACTTGGCCAGGTCACTCACTTTTTCTGATACTTAAACTCTCTATCTGTAAAATGAAAAAGCTAAACTAGTTGATATTCTAAGGTTCTTTCCAAATTGAAAATTCTGTGATTCTGTTCTTTATATCCTTCATGCTGTGGAGATATTCCTTAGAGCTCTGTGAAAATAGACAGATGAAAATAATTCGGTTGTGACACAAAACTTTGGCCTATTTATTTTCCAAAGAAAATGTCTCTTTATTTTTTTGTTTTTTGACATTCTTTCTATACTTCTTACTTCACCAGAGAGAAGACCTCTGTGAGGCATTTTCTTCTTGAGATAATCCAAATATCTTTTTATACCAATAAGCCAGTCAAAAAACATGTACTATGTTCTTACCATGAGTCAGGCACAATCAGAGGGTCAGTTAGGTAGGGCACTGATGGGCCTGGAGTCCAGAAAGCTCATCTAGCTGAGTTCAGATCTGACCTCAGACTCTTACTAGCTGTGTGACTCTGGGAAATTCACTTATTCCTGTTTACCTCAGCTTTCTCATTTGTAAAATGAGCTGGAGAAGGAAATGCAAACAATTCCTTACAACAAACAGTATCTTTGCCTAGGAAACCACAAATCACAGAGAATTGGATAACAGAAACAGGACTGAACAACAACAAAAAAGCATGTGTTAGGAACAGTTTTAAGCACTGGGAATACAACTTCAAACAGACAGAGCCTGCCTTCCAGGAGCTTACATTCTAATGGGAAAAGACAATATTTAAGAGGAAACTCAAAATGGGTGTGGGGAAGGAAGAAGACAAAGGTGCCCAACCTAAAGGTTTGGTTGAGGAAGTCTAAAAGTGTAGCCTGGAGAGGATTGAGACATGATTGACCTGGTCACCCTCCTTAAATGTAGTTTCTTCTCAAAATGTAGAGGTCAGGGAACCATAAAATATTGAGGTTTAAGGTTTAAGGGTGCTTAAAATCCCAAAATACTAACATACGAGGTCCTGAAGAATGAATTTGACTCAAGTCTTCTCTCCACCAAAATAAAACAAATTTTATTAAAGATTCACCATAATGGGTAGACTCTTAAGGAGCCTAGGTATCTGTGATGGTTGTATTGCACCAGCAGGCCAGAATAATATAACACAGAGTGAGTATGTGCTAGATAATTCTCTGTTCCCTCATGGAGGCAAGATGGAGCTTATATACAGAAAGATTGTGGGAGGGTTCTAGGGGTGGTCTAGAGGAAGAGTTTGGGGAGGGTCTTCAGGAGGAGTCAAATGAGGTCCGATTCCAGTAATGAGAGATTAAAGGTGGGAAGTAGCCAGAGGCTACCTGGAGATGACATACAATGGAGGGCTAGGCTAGTTTATGGGTAACAGATTTGTATATAAATATTTTAGGAGAATCTAAGGTGGGAGGTAGCTGGCAAAGGAAGTCTAAGCTAGTAACTGAGATTTAGGTCTAGCAATAATGAAAGGCTTATGGCCTCAGGTACAGACCTCACCAAATGAGAAGACTGATTCAAGGAGAGTTCAAGGGGGTTCACACAGCCTATATTTCATCACAATCAGAAGAGGCCACAGGAAAATCGAGTACTTTCCTTGTGTGAATTGCAGGATGAAATGAATGAGTTTCTAAGATGAAGGGTTTTCTGGGGTATGGTAGAGAAAGTCTAGATATCAACCTGCAGGACGTCACAATGTCTTACTTTGGGTGTGCCATCTCTAAGTGGCAATAATAACAGAGGCCAGATAACAGGGGCTGGCCTAGAGCAATATCTAAGAAAGGAATGTTGAATGTCAGAGGATATAATTATGCTAAACTACCAATTCTAAATTCTCTAATCAAGAATATTTTCTGTCCCTACTTCTTAATTTGTGGTGACCAGCAATGAATATATTTTATCAGATATAGGTATACTGTGGTTTGTTACAAAAGGAAGATAATCTATTTTCCCTTTATTTCAATATCATTATTAATGTTGCTAGAATATTGACATATTTGCCTGTAGCAGTACATTGACCCTAGTTTTTTCTGAAAAGAATCTGAAAACACCAAGGTCCATCTCTTGACTCATAGCACAGCATATAATAGATTATTCAATAAGCATAATTTAGAGTATTTTCCTTAAATACATTATTTTGCATTCATCCACAATAAAACTCATTGGTCACCTTTTATCTCTGCTTTCCAAGTTTTAAGATATTGCCTTTAATTTCCCCATCTGGAGGAACATGGTTTCACATCTATTGACTTGGAGAATTTGCTATTCATTTTCTCCTCCAGGGTATTTAAAAAAATGCAACAAATCTTGGAAAATTCCACTAAATTACTAAATAGACTTCCCTGTCTAGAGAAAGGCTTAATTATCCCCACCCTTTGTTTTCTGTCTTTAAGCAATTTGCCTATACAAATTGAAACAGTTCTTTGGGCAAAGAATCTGGTAATGGATCAATTTTTAATTGGTTTCTTTTGTGAATGAGGTGTTAAAGAAAAGGTGTTAAAGAATTTTTGAAAGTCTACATAGATTACACATTTTGTTTACCCATAAGTTATATCTCTCTAACTATCTGTGTGTGCAAGTACTGAAGCTATAATTTCACTGTAAGGAAGCTCCTAGGTGAGGAATTTTTCTTTTAGTACCTCTTATTTTTACTTAAAGTGCTACAGTTTTCAAGTACTGGGAGGCTAAAGTGACTTTTCCCTGGTCACACAAACATTGCCACTGTCAAAAGCAGGATTTGAACCAAGCTTAAAGGTAAGGAACTATTTCTCCTTATACAAATAATATTTCATTAACTCCCAATATGCCATTTTCCTGAACAACTCTTCCTAAATCTGAGTGACTCTTACTGTTTTGAAGTTTGAGGTTTTCTCTGGACACTTCTTAGGAAAACAATGTATAACATTGTAGATATTTCTTAACCTGAAGGATGATTATTTAATTGACACATAAGGAGTGTCTGACTGACACTTGATAGTTCACATTTCTGACCCTGTCTACTTCAGTGTTCCAAGAAAAATTTCTTATACCAAGTCTTCCTTAACATTAAAAGAGAGAAGTTGCTTGCACATGACAGACTGGAGCACTTTGGTAGGAGTATAGTGTAATAGCAATCAAATTTAGCAGATACTTAGCACTTAGTAATTTAGGGTTAAGTAGCACTTAGTAACTTAGGGCTAAGTATGGAAGGTGTGAGCCCTGTCCACCATTGAGAAAGTGTGAACTCCCCTGTTGACATGGAAGAAGGCTATTGGCTGAGACAGGAGGCCAGTGCTGTATATAAAGAAGAATTCTAGAGACAGAGAGACAGAATTGGAATTTTCCTGTGGAGGAAGCAGGATTGTCTCAGCATCTGCGAACTGGGCTGCTGGAAGTGAGTTGGAGAGAGACAGAGACAGACACAGAGACAGAGAGAAAGACAGAGAGAGAGAGAGAGAGAGAGAGAGAGAGAGAGAGAGAGAGAGAGAGAGAGAGTTTCCTCTCCCAGCGCGTCTGGAAGCTGACTGAGAAAAGAGATGGAATTTTCCTGAGACCAGAATCTGGTGAAGGTCATCCAGAAGGCCAATATTACTTCTGGGTCTTAGGGCCAGCCAAGCTTCTGGAGAGCTGAAGAAACATGACCAGCATAAGACTTTGTTTTTTTTTCATGGCCTGGCTGATTCTTCAGTTCCAGGCAAGAGAAGTGGCGAAGGGTTTGAGATGTGCTGGACCCTATAAACTTCATTGTGTGCCAGAGATTGCCCTGAGGATTAGACAAGGACCTGGGAACTGTCTGCTTCTGAATCCAGGTGACTGTTTGTTGGATTCAGGAGGGAGCTGGGACCATAAAAAGGGATCCAGGGAATCAGAGAGACCAGAGTCTCTCTTGACCAGAGTCAAGATGAAGAAAAGTTCTCCCCTTGGATGAAACTGAGGTTTGCTGGAAACCAAGAGGTGGAGAGTTTGTGTGGTTTTCTAATGATTGTATTAGTGACTAATGATATTTCATAATTGGGAATCTAGCTTAGTGACTGACTGCTAGATGAGTAACTGATTAATTTAATGGTTGCTCCATGAGTAGAAGATTGATATATTGTGAATTGATTGATTGAATGATTAAGTGAAAAGGGTTTCCCCTTTAGGGAAACTAGGTGATTATTCTTTGTTCCTTGTTCTAAATATTGTGGCCACTATAGTGAAAACTGTGTGGCCATTTAGTTAAGCTGGTTTCCCCCTTAGGGAAACCAGACGATTATTCTTTTGTTTCTTGCTGTAAATATTTTGGCCACTGTAGTGAAAACTGTCTGGCCATTCTAATGTTAAGCTGTTATGAACACTATATTGTGACTTTCTGAGATAAGATATAATGTTGTCAATATTATATTTTGAATGTTTGCCTTCATTTGTAATGGAATAAACAGAGTGTTCACTATTACTGTGTAATCTGAATCTTAAAAGCTGTTTATGGTAGCATTCTTTTGGGAATCTGCTGGTGCATGGCATTACATATAGGACAAAGTCTATTTCAGCATTTGTGTACTTTGGAGGTTGACTTGTATATGATAAATTGGAAAATGTTGGGATTAGTAACTAGGGCAATATGGACACCCAAATTGCTGTATAAGATATCTTGAACCTGATAATAGCTTAGAGGCAGAAGATGAATTTGGTTGTAAACTGTAAGATAAAGACCCAGCTAATTAACCAAGAAGAAACTGGATCTTCTTGGACATTAGCAGATCAGGCTGTCTTCACTTGGAACATCGTTTCCCCCTCTTACCTTACATTCTGGGCCCTTATAGGCCAGATTTATCTTTACATTCACACCCAAACTCCTATTCCAGGCTTCTACTATGTTTTTATTCAATTTCCACACTGTGTTGAAGTGCATACACTTCCTCCACCTTTCCACATCCTGTTTACATGTTGTCTTCCCCATGTGAAGGTAAGCTACAAGGATGATCAGTCTTTGAGGGCAAGGACTGACTCTTTCTTGATTTTATTTATATTCCCATCATTTAGCTTAGTGACTGGTATATAATATAATGAATGTTCTCTCTCTTTTCTGAATATATAAAATATATATTCATCCAATCCACATATATGTATGAGTCACATCCATGTCATATACATACAGGCAAATAATACATATATAAATATTTATATCTACTATCTATGGATAGATTGACTGACATATGAATATATTTCAGAGCTGTGTGAGAGGGCAATAAATCTCCACATTGTCATTTGCTGCCAGATGGATTTGGTCACAGTTTAGTAAAGACTGAAGTCTCTTTACTTCCACTTACTGCTGAGTAGTGGTGATGATACACTTTGAGCTCTACTGTCACTTGCTGCTTAAGAGAAGAAACAATGGGAGTAGCAAAGACAGACTTTGCTCTCTCATGCCTTCTGCTCCTGAGTCTTAGAGTAGAAGATACAAGATACTTCTCTGCATTTCCAAACCACTGTTACTGAGAAGCAGATCAGAAAAAGAATCCTACAAAATAATAGTGTTAAATATATTTATTTTTGTCAATCATAGGTTAATGGTTGTTTCTTGTTCCTTAAGTAAACATAATACTACTTCAGCTCAAGGCACTGGCTAAGCCTGAAGCTGGAAGTAATTGATTCTAGAGTTGCTATTGAGTAACAATGCCAGTTTAGTAGGAAAACAGTAGAGAAATGGCACCAGCAACCTAGCAAGCTGTTGCTGAGAACATCAGGGATTAGCTCAGTTTAGCAGTAGAAGTATTTTTTTTATAAAGAAGCTATGATTATCAAAGAAATTTTATGGACAATTCCTGAGACAGACAGATGGTATCAGAGTCTAACATTCCAGAGGTGAGTTGCCCTGGCTACATGTACTCTCTACATATGTGCCCTAGTATTCTAATACTTGAATGTATTCCTATTTTCATTATTGACACCATACATATTGGTGTGAGAATATAACCTGGAAACTGAACATTCTACTTTGGCAGAGAATACTTTGTAAATATTGTGGTTGCTTTCCATTTTTAATAAGCATTTTTGGTTAAGGTTAATTAAACATTAGTGATTTGTTAATGGGAAATATGCACAAAAAGACTCAAGAGCTACAGTTTTAGTAAGAAGAGTGTCTCACCAGGGTTATCTGTAGGACTGGGAGAATATTGAGCTGTAGCAGGCACCCTAAGCGAGTGTCCATGGGACGGATAGTTAAGTGTGGGAGGTACTGCAAATACCTACTTGCAGATCAAAGGAATAAAAAAAATCATTAGCTTTGGTGAAAGAGAGGAAGAAAAAGAGTTAGAAGAAAGAAAACAGATGTACACTTTATCAATTTGCCAGGCTTCACAAATTATTCTGGATACATTTAAGAACCCCTAAGGAAGGTCTCTGGTTAAGCAAATAAACTGTTAGATTGAAACCAGAAGTACCCCTTTAAGCACAGTCTCCTGAGATCCTGGCCATTGATGTCTGTTAGCAAGTTGGCATATAATAGCCACACACATGACTTTGAAGTTGATAATAGAGCAGAAGCAGTAGTTCTATTTTATTGATAAAGAAAACTTTTCCTTGTATACCTTCTACATTAAACATCAAATATTGACATTTATACTGACTCCATAAGAGTATGGTATATTGCACTGAGAACAACACATAAAGAGCTGTACATCTGCATTTCTGTCCCTAGAATAGATTGGATTACTCTAGCAGCTTGAGGCTGCTACTTATTTCCTTCTGAAGAGCCATGCCTTTGATTTTGGTGAGTTTAAATTTGGTAGGTAGAAGACGTCCACATAGGGTAGTGTAGGACTTGTATTCACAGGAGTAGGTACACTCATGTATCAGAAATCAAATGCTAATCTCTTAGGTTAGTTTAGAACCCTAGGATTTAGAACATCAAGAGATAGGAGAATCTAATACATTTCTCTTATTCTGTAGATGAAGAAACTGAGACTTAAGAGAATAAAAATAGCTAGCATTTATATAATGCTTTAAGGTTTGAAAAGAGTTTTCCAAGTATTACTTCACTCTACTTCAAAACAACTCTGAGAGATAGGTTCTGTTGTTTTCTCTGTTTTACAAATAAGAAAACCAAGGCAGACAAAGGCTAATTAAACTGCCCAGGCACACAGAGCTATTAAGTATCTGAGGGTGGATTTGAGGTCAATTCTTCCTGATTCCAAGTCCAATATTTTATCCACTGTGTCTTCAGAGTAAGATGTTAAAATAAAAGACTTCAAACATCAGTAGAAACATTTAACTAAATGATTGTACATCAATTCTTCTATGGATTTGTGGTAGAGGCATCTAGGTTTCAGGGTGGATAGAGCAGTACATCTAGAGGCAGGAAGGCCTGACTTCAAACTCAGCCTCAGGCACTTAGTACCTGTGTGACCCAGAGCAAATCACTTAGCCTCCGTTTGCCTTAACTTCCTCAACTGTAAAATGGGGAAAATAGCAGTACCTACTTCCCAGGGCTGGTGTGAGAATCAAGTGACATAATATTTACAGATTTCTTGGTATATAATTGGCTCTATATAGAAGTTATTATTATTTATTATCTCATTGATACTGGTTATTCTTGCCAAAGATGAAGAGAACAACCTCTCCATGACTTTCCACCCTATGCTATTCTTTTCCTCATCCTTCCATAAATTCCTCCATAAAACATTTATCCAACATACTACAGGTATTCCTATTGGTGTTTTTTGGTTTAACCTGAACAGCACTGATGAATTTCTGCTTCATGTTATCAGCAAGCACCCTAGCATACCTAGGGCAGCTGCTAGCACAAGATCTTAGATCTGCTTTACTAAAAGAAAGCAACTCAAAATGGGTTAACAATCTTTGTTTAATGAAACATATCATTTACCTAGTTCAGGGGGAAAAGTCAGCACCCTGAACTCCAGAGAATACAAACACAAGTTACAAGCAGACCAAGAAACAGATCAGCAGATGGGCTTCTAACCACCTGACCATCACATCCATTACCTATTCAAGTTACCAGAGAGGGAAGCATCAATATCTGGG
>JAQQSW010023401.1:0-10278 GCA_028646575.1 Pseudocheirus occidentalis
AAATTCTTGATACAATAAAAAAAAAATAATTAAATAAAATTGTCCTAAAACATTAGAACAAGAGGGAAAAGTAGAAATAGAAAAAATCCACTGATCATTATTTGAAAGGGATCCTATGAGGAAAACTCATAGAAATATTATAGTTAAATTTCAGAACCCCCATATCAAGGACAAAATATTATGAACAACAAGAAAAAGCAATTTACAAATTATGGTGCCACAATTGGAATCACACAAGTCCTAACATTGACAACACTAAAAGATCATGAGTCTTGAAACAGTATATGTTGAAGAGCAAAAGAACTGGGCCTCTGGCTGAAAATATCATATCCAGCAAAGCTAAGCATAATTCTGAATGAAAAACCAAAATGAGGATTTGATGTCAACTGTCAGACTTTCAGATCTCTTATTTAAAAACAAACAAACAAACAAACAAAAGCCTGAACTCAATAGAATGTTTAACATTTGAGAGGCAAGAGAAATATAAGATACCAATGGCCAATTACAAGGGACTAAATAAGAAAAAAAATGTTTACTTCTTATATATGGAAAATATAAAGTCTATATCTAAGATTGTTACTAGTGATTAGGTATCTTACAAGAAAGATAAGGGTAAACCCGAGTATGACATGATTTCAAAAAGCAAAACCATTCAAGAAGAGCTAAAAGAGTAATTGTCATACCAATGAGGTGAAAGAGAAAGGACCAATACAGAGGAATTAAATGGGGGAGGTGGGACTGTTAGCTCTGGAAACCTACTTTCATGGGGAATGGGATTAAGAGAGGAATAGATAGATAGATAAATAGATAGATAGATAGATAGACAGACAGAGAGATAGATGGATGATAGATATACACACACATTTACAATATGTAGAAGAGTATAGAAGTCTTCTAAATTTAGAAAGAAATAAAACTCTAAGTGGATTGGGAAGGGGGAGAGGAAAAAAAAGCAATCTTTAGAGGGGAGGGTGTGGAATAGGTTAAAAGGGGGCTATAAAAGAGTCTTTAGATTTCCGGAAATGGGAGAATAAGAGAAGGAGTTTTACAGGGGAGTGGGACTGAACAGGTCAAACGGGTGTGTAAAAGGGTGTTTACATTTAAAGGAATGTGAAAATAAAGGAGGGATTGCTGGAGCAGCGTGAGTTAAGTAGTAGGATGATAAGGTAGAAGTAAAATAGAAGAGTTAGGGGAGAGGAAAAAAAGATATGCACAAACATAAAAAGAAGATTAGCAATAGAATCTCTTAGGAAAAGTGTGTTGTGTGTATGTGTACACAAATATTTATTTATTTATGCATCTATGTATGTGTATGTATGTTTTTATGAGTATGTATATATCAATATCTATATATAAATATATCCATGCTCAATTGTAACCTTACTGTGGTGGGTAGGGGGGAGGGAGGAAGAAAAGGAACAAAGTAAAAAGTGTACAGTAGAGTACAAAAGAAAACCTACAAGGAAACAAATGAAAAAAGGTGAACAGCTTTCAATATAATGTACAATATTTAATATATAGGCTTTCTGGAAATAATAAATTATTACTATATATTCCCAATACTCTCCTGTGCTCTGCTGTGCACATGACATGTTTTAGCTTCCACTTGTTCCACTCTAGTTGTGAAGGAATTATCCTCTTCAGAATGCTTTTGAGTTTCTTTTCCATCTGAGAAATTCAACTTTTTAAGGCATTCTTCTCCTCATTGGCTTTCTGGGCCTCTTTTGCCATTTGAGTTAATATATTTTTTAAAGTGTTGTTTTCTTCAGTCAGGTTGTTGACCCTCTTTTCATGATTTTTTTGCATCATCCTCGTTTCTCTTCCCAATTTTTCCTCCACTTCTCTTATTTGTTTTTCAAAGTCTTTTTTTCAGCTGATCTATAGCTGCTAGGAATTATTCAAGTGTCTTGGAAGCATTTGATGTGGGAATTCTGACTGTGTTGTCTTCCTCCCATTCCATGCTTTGATGCTTTTTGTCCAAAAAAAAGGGTGCTAGAGTTTTATTGCTGTTCTTATTTTGCTTCCTTTTCCTCATTTTGGCCAGTCAATTTATTGGTTTTATTTTTTCTCTGTGAAACTCTGCTTTCAGGGGAGAAAGCTCTGTTCCAAATCGCTGGGGTTTTCCCAGCTTCCAGAGCTATTAGAGAGGTGTTACAAGTTCCCCTAGCTTTGGCTTGCTGAAAGCACACCCCAGGACCACCATCCAAGACCACAATCCAGATCCAGGCCACTCAACAGAAGAGCACTCGGCCCTGATAAATTGATTCAGCCCCCCTGCGGAGTCTGCAGGCCAAGGGCTCTGAAGCAGCCCAGTGGGGGCCGCTGTTAATTACAGCAGTTCCTGCCCTTCCCCCCACTGCTTCATTGCCCTGGGGGCAGATTGTTCAAACTGCATTTCTTCCCCCAAATTAAGTTTCAAAGTTTCACTTACACTGACCGTCTCTGATCCTGGTTTGCTGGATGTAAAGATCCCCTCAGGTGCCGTAGATCTTTTCTGAAGTACACTCACTCTGCGGATTGGGAGGCTTATCTCCTCCTGACTGCCCTGGGGCCTGGCCTGGCCGCATTTTGGCTTTGGGCTGGGCTGGTCTTGGCTCCTGGCCTGCCTGGCTGCTGGATGAGCCCCTCCTGCCAAGCTGCCCCTCTCCAATCCCTGTTTTTCATGCCTTGGTAAATTTGGAGCTGCTGGAGGCTGTTGATCTTCTCTCCTGCAGACTGGCTGTGGTACAGCTCAAGCTCAGCTCAGCTTTGCTCCTTCCCACTGCCCCAGGCCTGGCCGTGGTCTCAGCTTCAGTCTGGGCCAGCCTTAGCTCTCGGTCTGCCTCCATGAGCCCCTGCTGCTGAGCTGCCTTCAGGGTGAGATGTGTTTCTGTATTTTTGTGAGTCTGAGAGTCCTAGGCTTTGTCTGGGGTTATATTTTATGGGTGTTTAGGGTGGTTGTGTCGGAGCTAAGGAACCTTGCTGCTTCTATGCTGCCATCTTGGCTCCGCCCTGAACTGAACTATTTAAAAATGAAGGAAGATTTTTTTTGCAAACTTAGGACTTGAAAACCATTTTCCTGACATTGAGATCTTGTCACAAATCTTTGTCCTCTACCTTCCAACTTCCTTCTTTTAATACTCCCTAAGGTCTTACAACAGAAATGGTTGCTTTGTGCTTCCACAAACAGTGCTAATCTTGTGTAGTATTTTATGCACAGTCATAAAAAGCAGAAAGCAAAATGGAGCCAGGGTCAGTTCTGTAGAATGTAGAATGTAGAAATCTTCTGATTGTGGGAAAAATAACCTGTGGGGAGATGTTAAGAAAAGACTTCAAAATATACCAATGATTGGAACTCTTGAAATTTAGAGCAAAATTTTATTTTACTTGGGTTCTGATGATAAATAACATTAATTATAGTTCAAGAGGAGATGAATCAAAGGTAAATAATTCTACATATACAAAAGACTATATTGTAAACAATTTTCTCCAGCAGATACCTTCTTTATCATCCTCATCATTTCACTGATAGTCAATCTCTCCAATTTATATAGCCTGAAAGTATGCCTGTATTTTCCTCCATCTTAACAAAAAAATCTTCACCTGATCTGTTAATCCTCATTAGCTATCATTCTTTGACTCCTCCCTTTTTTTGCAAAAACTAGAGAAAACTGTTTACAATCAATAACTCTATTTCTTTAATGTGACTCTCTTTTTGCCTTTTTTTTTGGAAAGGGGAAGGTAAGGCAATTGGGTTTAAGTGACTTTTCCAAGGTCACATGGCTAGATTTTCTGTTAAGTGTCTGAGGCTGGATTTGAACCCACATCCTCCTGATTCCAGGGCCAGTGCTCTATTCACTACACTACCTAGCTGTCCCTGTCACTCTCTTTTTAAGTCTTTATATCCCAACTCTCAACATTATTAACTAAAACTACTGTTTCCCAAGTTTCTAATGATCTCTTAATTATGAAATATAATGACTGTTTTTCAGTCTCCATCCTTGATCTCTCTGCACTATGACAGTGTTGATCATCCTCTTCACCTTGATAACCTTTTCTCTTTAGGTGTTCATAACCTTACTCTCTCCTGATTCTCCTCTTAACTGTCTGACTATGCCTTCTCCATCTTCTTTGATGAATCTTCATCCAGGTCATGCCTGTCAACCATAGGTGTCCCCCAACAGTCTGTATGAAGCCCGTTTTTTTATATATGCTTTTCCATTTTGTGCTATTTACTGTTCCCATGAATTCAATTATAATTCCTATTGTAGTGATTTTCAGATCTATCTGTCTAGCCCAAATCAGTTCTGTCCTTCAGTCTTACGTTTTCAACTCCCTATTGAACATATTGAAGTGGCTGTCCCATAGACACCTTAAACTCAACATGTTTAAAACTAAACTCATTATCTTATACACACACAACCCCCCCCCCCACAAAACCACTAACTTCTTCCAAGCTTTTTTATTAGTGTTGATGGTACCACCACCCTTGCAGTCACCCAAGCTTATATCCAAGGTATCATGCTTATCTTCATTCTCTCTTTCCAAATGGTCATTTTTGGCCATGTTCTATCATTTCTATTTCATAATAACTCTTGAATGCATACAGTTCTCTGCTCTGACACTGGCACCACCCTATTACAGCCTCTTCTCATTTCATTCCTGAAAAATTACAGCAGTCTGCTCCTTGGTCTCTTTACTTCAAATCTTACCTTACTTCAGGTCATCCTCCAGTAATGTGATGTGCCTAAAAGTCAGATATGTTCATTTATGCCCTTAATATTTATTCAAACAATTTGAAGTGTTCTTTGTTGTGTGACTAACAAAATGAAGAGCATGATTTTACTCTGATCCTTGCAACCTCTCAGACTTCTCCAAAATAAGAATTATGCATGAGAGATAAAGTAATTGCTGGTTTCTCAATGGTCTAAGATTCAAGAACACTAATAATGTAATAACATAACAAACAAACAACAGGGAAAGCTAATAACTAACACAAATACAGTCAACATTCTCTGTCTTGCAAGCTAATACACACAGAGTGGAACAATATGAATTGCATCAAAATTCAATTCCCACACCCAAACCCACCCATAGACATACACAGTGTATGCTGTGAAAATGAAAGTATAGATAAAACAGAATCTTTTTTTCCTGAACCATGCTGCAACACAGGGAATATAGATGACTTCAGAGAGAAAACACAGGAAACAAAGGGAACTGGGACAAGACACCAGTGTATATGCGTAATTTCATTATGCCTGATTGAAATTGGAATTGCATGTAAAGTTACTTCATATAGATACTGACATCAAGAAAAAGTGTGGTGGAGGCTGAGAGTTTGGAAGTACAGTCACTGAAGAAATGATTTCAAAGGGGACAAAGTAAAAAAGTGAGCAATAAGGAATAATTAGAAATTGTATTTGTAAAAAGCCCTTCAAATCACTAAATTCTCAAGATGCAGAAAGCTTAGAGGATTCCAGGAAGTTGGTAGAATAAAACAGGAAAGACTGAACTTCCCAAAATTTTCCTGAAAACAAGGTAAAATATCACCTCAAAGTGAACTTTGAGCAGTAGAAATAATTGAGCCAAGGTAAAGCAGTTGTCCTCTTAAGACAACTCAAGAGGACCTCAGGAAAGACCTTAACTCCAGGGGCAGAGGTTTGGCCACATCGAAATACAAATACCTCCAGGAAGACTCTACTGAATCAACAAAGAACAAACCTGGGGCAGCCACAGCTTCAGGAGCTTTCACCTCACAGTGTGTGTGTCTGAAAACTGAGCAAGTGAAATATGAAATATGAGCAATATGAAATATGAAATATTTAGTACTGACAAAAAAATAGAAACTGGAGCAGTGGAACAAAGTATTGAGAAAGCTGGAAATCAGTATGGTAGAAACCGGATGTAG
Source organism: Pseudocheirus occidentalis (assembly GCA_028646575.1). NCBI lineage: Eukaryota > Metazoa > Chordata > Mammalia > Diprotodontia > Pseudocheiridae > Pseudocheirus > Pseudocheirus occidentalis. The sequence goes on from JAQQSW010023401.1 coordinate 5,891, forward strand.
ATGAATATCATAGTCATTTACCAAGATAAGATCAAAATTGGTACATGACCTAGTTATAAAGGTAACTATCATAATAAAATAGAAGAATATGGACAGTATTACCCATCATACTCATGGATGGGACAACAATTTATGCATAAATGAAAGAGAGCATTGTGAGACATAAAATAGATCATCTTGATAACAGTAAATTTAAAAAATTTTGTGCAACTAAAAACAATGTAGCCAAGATTAGAAGGAAAACAGAAAATTGAAAGGAAAATTTTATAGTCAATTTCTCAGGTAAAGGTCCCATATATTATACAAAGAACTTTGTTAAGTTTATAAGAATGTGTCATTCTTGAATTGATAGGTGATCAAATGATATGAAAAGGAATTTTATCAATGAAGAAGTCAAAACTCTAATATAAAAATGCTCTTAATCACAATTGATTAGAGAAATGCAAAGTAAAATATCTTTGAGACATGCCTAGAAGACTGGCTTGAATGATGAAAAGGGTAAGTGACAAATGTGATAGGGAATGTAGAAAAATTGACACACTAATTCATTGCTGGTGGAATTGTTAATTGATACAGTCATTTTGGAGAGCCATCTGTAATTATGCCCAATAGTTGTATAACTGTAACCTTTAATACAGTAACACCACTATTTGGTCTGTTTCCTAAGGTGATTAGGAGAAAAGGAAAATAACTTATATGTTTTAAAAATATTTATAGCAGTTCTCTTTGTGGTGGGAAAGAACTGGAAATTGAAGGGATTCCTGTCAACGAGTTGTAGTATATGATTTTGATGGAATTTTCCTGTGCTATAAGAAATAATGAGTAGATTGATTTATGAAAATAATGGAAACACTTGCATTAAATAATGAAGAATGAAATGATCAGAACCAAGAAAATGTTGTACACAGGAATAGCACTATTGTTCTAAAGAAACAACTTTGAACAGCTAAGTCATTTTGAGTTTTATAAATATATTGAGTATAGGACCTCCTGTGAAGGAATGTGCTTTCTACATACTGAGAAAGTACTGATAAACACAAGTATGTACAGTATTATTTTACACATGTAAATATATGTGTGGATATAGATATATGCACATACATACATATAATATAAATATATACATGTGTATGGATATCTACACATATCTATACATACATACATATTTGTGGTTAATGGTAGGCTTCTTCAGCACAGGATGGAGATGGAGGGAAACAATAAAAATGAATTGCCAGGGAAGCACTGAGAGGCATTTCTAGGGTCATAGGTCCAATCTACATAAACTGATCAATCAAAAAAATTCTTAAACACCTGCTATGGTTCAGGTACTGAGCCTAGAATTGGGAATACATAAAACATAGGGGAAAAAAGATGAAGAAACTTCACTTAAAAACCTTGAGCACAAGCAGATAAGACAGGAAGTAATATATTAAAAAAGGATGGAATATGTTTTCCAGATCATCAAATATATCTGAATGGCTCTTGCAAGTCAAAAAATAAATCAATACTTGATGAGGGAGAAGAACCTATAGATTGCCAAGAGAGCATGAATACAGAGGAAGATGACTCATGAATTAAATAAGAGTTGTGCAATTAGAATTTATGACCTGTGCAGTAGAACTAATTGGCAGAATAGAAAAACTTGAATCCATAGAGACAAATTACCTCAAAGAAGTAGAGAATCATTTGTTAGTAATTAAAATACACTGATATGAAGGACAGTTTGAAAGGACAGCAAAAAAAAAAGAAACCCAAAAAGCCCAAAACACCAAAGCAATTCAAAACAGAAAAAAACGTGATAGCTATATAAATAAAATGCATTAGTCATGAAAACAATATGCATCCCAAAAACTCATGAAAAATAGGTCTTCCAGAAGAATATAAAACGTCAAAGTACCTTAACAGCATAACCAAAAATAATATAAGAAAATTGCCTGGAACTTCTGCACAAATAAATCAGTGGCAATTCCAATAATCCATTGATCATCTTTTAAAAATAAACAGAATTCTGTGCTTTAAGCTCCAAATAATGGTTAAATTTAACAATTCAAGGATGATCAATAAATTCAATAAATGATCAGGGAAAGAATCTTTAAATATAAATGAAATTCCATCTTGATAAGGGGCAGCTAGATGACTCAGTGGACAGATCCCCAAAGGCATTCAAAAAAAGTCAAACATGGCTAAAAAAGACTAAAAAATGAGTCACCTTGATAAAACATGTCCATTTTGAAATATGCAAAAACTACAGGTGAAAGTGGATTAATATGTCTTAAAGAACAAAGAGCATCATGATGCAACCCTAGGTGACATACCCCACAAAGCAAAGAAGGATCATCAATGATGACGATGGAAGTTAATAAATAAATTGTCATTTGAAAGGTTAAAAAACATAAGTAAGCTTATTTTTGTAATTTTCAGAAATAATACAAATACAAAAAAAACCCCAAAGAATTCAAGGAATAAATATGTTATGTGGGTGGCAGTAAGATGGCAGAGAAAAAGCAGCGACCTACCTGAGTTCTCAAAAACTTTAAATAATATCTCAAAACAAACTTCTTGCATGGAAGAACCCCAAAAAGATGGGGTCAAAAAATTTTCCATCCCAGGATAACTTAGAAGGTTGACAGGAAAAGTCTATCACACTGGGTAAAAGTGAGGAACAAGTTATGCCAATGTAGGCCAAGCCCCAGCCAACCAGGAATGAACTTTGGAAGCAACTGACCCAGCAGCTACAATGGATTTCTCTTCTGGAGTTCTTAAAAAAGTGCTCATTGTCATTTACTGACCAGAGTGAAGGCCAAAAGAGCAGTGACCATACTACTCTTTATATTAAAACACTTTTTGTTAAATGAAAGCTTACAGAGAACCAAAACTAGATGTACAAAAGTCTGAAGCTTGGGACAGTGCCTCCTTCACTCTGGAAGCAGAAACCAACTTTAATATAAAGTAAAAAGTCAAGAAATATTCTAGAAAAATGAGCAAACAACAACCAAAAAAGATCTTGACAAGAGAAATTTGCTATGGTGACTGGAAAAAAATCAAAATACACTCAGAAGAAGACAATAAAGTAAAAAAAAAACTGCTTTCTAAATTCAGTCTCAAAGAAAAATGTAAATTTGTCTCTGGCCCAAAAAGAATTCAACAGAGTTTTAAAAAAACAATTTAAAAAATTAAATGAGAGGTAGAGGAAAAAGTAAGAAAAGAAATGAGAGTGAAGTAAGAAAATTATGAAGGAGTCATTATGATAGTAAAGGAGACACAAAAAATACTGAAGAAAATACCTTTAAAATAGAATAGGCTAAATGGTTTTTTAAAAAAAGAGCCATAAAAACCAATAAAGAGAAGCATACTTAAAAGACAGAATTAACCAAATGCAAAAAAAGATGTACAAAAATTCTCTGAAGAAAAACATGCTTAAAAAGTAGAATTGGCTGAGTGGAAAAGGAGGTACAAAAGCTTCCTGAAGAAAATAATTCCGATTAATTAACACATCAAAAAAAGGAAAAAAATTATGCATGTTGTAGAAGATGTGGAAACTTTAACTGCTAATATATTGTTGGTAGAATTTTGAACTGATCCTTCCATTCTGGAGAGCAGTTTTGGAATTATATCCAAAGGGCTATAAGACTGTGCATACCCTTTGATCCTGCAATAACACTATTAGATCGGTATCCCAAAGAAATCATTAAAAAGAGGGAAGGACCAGCATCTACAAAAATAATTATAGCAATTCCATTTGTGTTGGCCAAAGGATTTCCATCAGGAATAACTGAACAAATTGTGCTGTATGAATGTAATGCAATACAATTGTTACATAGGGGTAAAGCCAAGATGCGGCATAGAAGCAGCAAAGCACCACAGCTCCCACACAAACACACTAAAAAACTCATAAAATGGGATGCTAAACAGATTTTCAAGGTCCAAAACTCTCCAAAAGACAGAAAGCACATCTGTTGCTACAAGCAGCGTAGCAGGCGGGGCTCTTCGCAGCAGTCTGGGACCCGCGGCGGAAACCCCGGCAGGGTCAAGCCCTGGGGCATCAGGCGGGGAACCGGCTATAGGAGAGCAGATCGGCTGCACTGGAGGCACAATTACCACATCTATCAGGCCAGAAGAAAAAAAGGCTAAGAGAAAGGTCAATGGATTTGCTAACTGGGGAGGAGAAGAGTGGGTCTGGCCAAACTGCTCTTAGGGCAAGGAAGCAGCGGGAGGCAGCTGTAGCAGCAGGAACGTCTGAGAGCCTCAGCGGCTTCCACTGGGCTGCTTCAGAGCCCTTGGTCTGCAGATAGCAGGGGGGCTAATGCAATCCATCAGAGCCAAGGGTTTTTGCTTTGAGTGGCCTGGATCTGGATCGTGGTCTTGAGTGGTGGTCCTGGGGTGCACTT
>JAQQSW010023402.1:0-10278 GCA_028646575.1 Pseudocheirus occidentalis
CCCCCTGAACTAAGTAAATGATATATGTTTGATTGATTAAAGTAAGATTGTTAACCCATTTTGAGTTGCTTTCCTTTAGAAAAGCAGATCTAAGAACCTGTGCTAGCAGCCATCCTGGGTATGCTAGGGTGCTTGCTGATACACTAGGGCTCTTATCTTTTGAAAGTTAATTAACTTACTTAGCTAGGTTCTTCATTGTAACTCCAGGGAAACTCTTATTTCTCCTTGTCACCTTCCTTCCCTTTAGAAACTTTGTTTCCTTTCTTTATATGTAGTCGAAAATTGCTATGTACCATGTCCTTGGAACAGAAAAAGTACCACCCTCCAAGTTTTATGGAAGGGCAAAGTCTGTGGGTAGAGGAAGAGGGAAAGGAGGGAGTGTAGCTTGGTAGACAGAATGATGGACTGGAAGATGGGAATGCTAACATGCTATGCTTCCTTATCCCTCTTTACAAATAGAACATAAAAGCTTCATTCCCTGTTTCCCCTTTCCTCACCCCTACATTTAGCATAGGAATGTCTTTGTGTGGTTCAAAGAGTAACAGAACAGAGAGCTCTAGACTTCCCCCACCCCCACATTTATCTAAAGGAGACTTTAATTCCTTCCAGAAGGAAAGACAGGAAGTTGGAGCCAGTAAATGACCATTCCACTCTCCTTAGCTAGAGCACTGGTCTAGAATCATAGCTCTCAAATCTGCTTTCTTAAGCTTTTTTGTTCTAGGGACTGTGATCAGGTTCAAGCTAATTTTTGACTGCTGTTTCAATTACTAGGGGAGAAGGACCCCAAGCTCTGTATCCAAGGTTTGACCCTTTTCCTAGCAAATGCCCGTCTCACAATGAACACACATTGTACTTAGCCAAGAAAACCCATTTATTCAAATCTGTAGCAAAATAGAAATCATAAGAGGTACACATGCATAAGAGAAAATATACCAGACAACAAAGAGTGAAGGACCTGTCCAATTGAGAGAGAGTCTTAGATCTTATCCAAGGGGAAACTCCCTGAAGTTTCTAGTTTAGCAAGCTGGGGAGGGGGCCACAAGGATACTTAGGTCGTTTCGTGGCCCACAGTTCTCTTTTAGGTTTGATGCCATGGTTATAGACTGTTAAGGCTGGAAGAAACCTTAGAGAAGATCAAACCAAATTTCCTCATTATATGCTAATACATTAGCACATTAAAAATCAGATAGGAACTACATTTTAATCTGGTTTGGGTCACATTCAAGACTATGTTTGACCCCTCTGGTCTATAATTCTGGATTTGCTGACATAGGAAGAAGAAAGCAAATGTCATAAATTTAGGAAAGGAAACAGAATATAGAGTCCAGGAGTCACTCAGGGCTAGGTAGGATGATGCCAGATACTATGGGTTGGGGTAGGTGAAAGAGTACAAGTTCTAGAAGGTCACAGTTCTTCAGTAGCTGACTCCATCCTACCTTTCCACTCTGATTACACATGATTCCTTTCTGCACTCTATAATGCAGCCAAAATAGTCCCCTTGCTGTTGCAACACTACTAGATCTTTAACTTTTGTGCTTCCCCTATGCCTAGAATCTTTCTTCTGCCCCCTGCAACCCTTTCTATAAGACTAAGTTTAAGCATCACCTGCCTGAGTCCTTTATTGCTCCCCTTAATTGCTAGGGTCCTTCTCCTACCAATAGTTGCCTTATCTTTGTTTTGCATGTATTTGCATGTGATTATACACATGTCTTCCCCCAACCACCTTACCACCCCATCACTGGATTGTAAGTTCTTTGAGGGCAAGGTCTATTTTGTTTTTGTCTTGGTACCTCTAGCACCTGGCACAGTGTCTGCTGGCATATATTAGGCACTTCATAAATCAATCCGTTGTCCACCATTTATTAAACTTACTATGTGTGAGGCAGTATGTCAGGTAGAAGAGACACAATGAAAGTAAAAAACTGCACCTTCCTTTGAGGAGCTACATTCTAGTGGGGGATGGAAACATGTAAATAATTAAGTACATGTAAAAGTAGGTACATATAGATCAAGCCTAAGGTGACCTCAGAGAGGAAGTCACTAGCAGTGACTATGTCACTAGTCACCAGCAGCTTCTTTTGAAAGGTAGCATTTGAGCTTTCTTGAAGGGTTAGAAATGGAAACTAAGAAGTGAGGTGGGAGAATACCCCAGATGGGAAGGACAGTCAGCACAACAGCATGGAGAACTGTGAAGGAGCATTGTGTGTGAGAGCCGGGGGTGGGCTAGTAGAACTGGAGCGAGGAATTCATGGAGTAAAGTGTAGGAAGGACTGAAAGGCAGGAAAGGACTAGGTTGTGAAGAAGGTTATCATTCTTCATTCTCATCGAGGAGCAAAATGACATGACTATGCTAGAGTCAAGGTACAAGGTATCTGACTGCAGCTGACCAGACCAATACGAACTCGGAATGCTCTACCACAGGTCAGGCACAAAAAGGCCATGTGAACATTTGGGGTGGATTCTCTAAATCTGTGCATGTCACATTTCTTTTGAGCTACTTCAATTCTGCTTTGCTCATAGAGCACAGCACCTTCTCTGATGAGGGCATGCCATGATGGGCAATCTTGTGCCAGTGTCTCTCATGTCACACAATCAATTTCAAAGTTCTTAAGAGAGACTTGAGAGTGTCCTTGTATCATTTTTTCTGACTACCTTGTGAGCTCTTGCCCTGTGTGAGCTCTCCATAAAATAGTCTTTTAGGCAAATGTATGTTTGGCATTTGAACAATGTGGTCAGCCCATCATAATTGCATTCTCTGTAGTTGAGTTTGAATGCTTGGCATTTTAGTTAAAAAAAAGTACCTCAGTGTCTGGTACCCTATCCTGCCAGGTGATCTTCACAATCTTCCCAAGACAATTTAAAAGGGGCCTTGGGCAAGTCACTTAACCCTGTTTACCTCAGTTTCCTCATCTGGAAAATTAGCTGGAGAAGGAAATGGCAAACCACTCCCTTAGGTTGTGGAATGTTTTAAATGACAAAGGAGCGCCTATTTGATCTCTGGCAATAATGCAGAGCTGCTGGAGTTTACTGAATGGGGACTAACATTGTCAAATCCACACTTGAGAAAAATCACTTGAGCAGCTGAGTGGAGGAAGCCTTAGAGTAAGGAGCTACTTGAGATAAGGAGACCAATTAGAATTAGGGCTTAGCAATAGTTCAGGCAAGAGATGATGAGAGACTGAGCAAGGATGGTTGGGGTGTGTGTGTGTGTGTGTGTGTGTGTGTGTGTGTGTGTGTGTGCGCGCGCGCGCGCGCACTTCTGTGTGTACACAGGGACATATATGAGAAATGTGGGAAATGTAGAAATAAGACTTAGCAATGGTTTGGATATGTATGGAGGGTGAGTAATGAGTATGACAATGAGATGGTGAGCCTAGGTAACCAAGATGATAGTGGTATCTTCAATGACAATAGGGAAATTCAGAAAAGGGATAGATTTGGAGGAAAGATAATGAATTTTGTTTCAGATATGTTGACTTTGAGATACCTATGGGACATCTAGTTTGAATCAAAAGGCAGCTGGTGATAGGAGATTTTAGCTCAGGAGAACCATTTGAATGGATATATAGATCTGGGAATCTTCTACACAGAGATAATTGAACCCATGGAAACAAGGAAGATCACTAAGAGAGAAAGCAAAGAGTAAAAAGACAAGGAGATAAGAGTCTTGGGGGAGATAAGAATCTTTGAGGGAATTACATGGATGAAAAACCAGCAAAAGAGACAGAGAGGGTCAGACAGGTAGGAGAACCAGGAGAAAGAAATGGCATAAAAACCTAGAGAGGAGAGAGTAAGGTGATTAATAGCATCAAATGCTCCAGAGAGGACAAGAAGGATGAAAACTGAGAAAAGGCCGTGAAACTTAGACATTAAAAGATCACCGGCAGAGAACAGGTTTATCTGAATGATGGGTGAAAGCTAGATTGCTAGGGATTTGGAAGACAGTAAGAAGAGAGGAAGTAGAAGAGTATAAATTCAATGAGTTCAGCCACGAAGAGGAGCAAAAGGTATATAGGTCAAATGCTTATTGACTGAAAGATTAATTGATTGATTGGTCAGGGTCCCCCAAGCAGTGAACTACTTAGTGGGACAATAGTACATGCTTCTTTCCTGTAACCTGAGAATAGAGCCTCTATTACAACTATGTTAAATGTTATTTTTAACATAGCATCTCAGCACTAAATAAGCTTTTCTAGAGTTAAAAAGATAATCAAAGACAAATACCTAGCATCACTGTCCTAGTTGTAATAATAGGGTGCCTTCTGTTACTATAGTATGGTTTTGTTTTGTCAGTAATTATGAAACGTCAGAAAGAAGACACACCCAGACATATTCATCCTGCTATATTAAAAAAAAAATCTGGTACCAAATTTTCTGGAGTAATGTAAAGTGAAAAACATTAATGACCGTGGAATACGCTATCATTAAACGAGAGATAACAACTTGCAAATTATACAAATGAGCTTAGGTTTTATGTCTGTGTGCTGACAACAGCTTTCACTATGGTAACATGACTGATAGCAGGAGAGTTCAGGAGGAGAGGCCTAACATGCAGAAGCATGATTAAAGAAGAAAAAAGCCTCCTTTAAATGTATATTGGTAATCCTTTTGATGTACTCGTATATTTTGCAACATATCCTTCTGTTGTAAGATGTTTAATAACTAATATAAGGTTGCTACAAATATTAATGAGGTGCTACACAAAAGACTAAATCATATAATTAATAATGATTTGTTCTCAAGATATACGGTATGGGGGCAGGCAGGTGGTGCAGTGGATAGAGCACTGGCATTGGAGTTAGGAGAACCTGAGTTCAAAAGTAGCCTCAGACACTTGATACTTAATAGCTGTGTGACCCTGGGGAAGTCACTTAACCCTGATTGCCTCAACCCCCTTCCCCCCCCCCCCAAAAAAAAAAGCCCATACATGGTATAAATGAAGGAAGAGCATTAGGCCAGGGGTCAAAAGACTTGACTCCTTGTTCAGGATCCGAAACTAATTATTCAACTTTGAGCCTCAGTTTCCTTACCCTTAAAATGAAGGGGTTGGATTAAAAGAATTTGGGGCTTTAATACCCTACAGTTGTAGTAAAAGTGACTTCCTTTTAGCACACTTCGGCATACTTCACTTTGACTTGTGATCTCATAAACAAGAATGATCCACGGGTACAAACCAAAACCCTCAGAGGCCACAGGTACTGAAGACACATAAAAAAAAATCTCACTACTAAAGTCTTGTTGCTGTCTAATGGCTCAACGTCAGAAACGGATGTGGTTTTTATCAATGGAAATGACAGCAGAAAAGATGCACAACCATCTGGTTTGTTAAAGAAACTCTAAGGGCCACTGGGCCTTACCATCTGCACAGGGTAGTTAGTGGGCACAGGGGATAGAGTGGCAGGCCCAGAGGCAGAGAGGATGTGAGTTCCAGCGGCTCCAGAAACTTACTAGAGTGTGAATCTGAGCAAGTCTCTTTATCTTGATCTGCATCAGCATCCTCAACTGTGAAATAATGGGCTGTGGTGGGGATCAAATGAGCTAAGTGTAAAGAGCTTTGCACAGTGCCTGGTACCCAGTAAGCACTTAGTAAATGCTTGTTTCCTTCCCTTCCCCTCCCTTCCCATCTGACTGGAAGAGAAAGTGGACTTCAAGTCCCTTTGCCTCACTTAAATCCAATTTATACACAAATCAGGAGGAGACATGCGTATCGTTTTACCATTTTTACCTATCTCAAAGTCCTGTGGCAACAGGCAAGTTGGTAAGGATACATTGAGAGCCATAGTCACAACCCTGCATTCAGGCAGTCCAGGCCATAGGGTTGTCTTCTCACTAGAAGCAGTAGTGGGGTTTGGCAGCCCCATGGGTATCTGAGCAGCCTTTTTTAAGGACTGTGCTGTTCACCTCCTGCTGAGAGGAAGGGGCTAGAAAAAAACTGCTCCAAAAATTGTCCGTCTCTATAAAGGTAAAGAAAGTAGATTGTCCTGTGCCAATCACTGGGGGCAGGACGGGGAGGGGGTTGGGGAGGGGGAAGTGTCTCTTAGTCATTGCTGAGTCCTCCTTAATAGGCTGATCTTTCACCTGGAAAGATGGTCATTTACCTGAGAGCCTGTGTGGCTTGAGAAAGGGCTGAGGAACAGTAGATTTGGTGTTTGCTACCCAATCACTCCAGAATAAATGCCAGGAGCAGAACAGAGGTAATGTTTGTCAATCTGATGAAGGTCTTTGATACTGTCAGTCAGGAGACCTTGTGGAAAATTATGCCAAAATTTGGTTGCCAGGAGAAGTTCATAAGTATTGTATGTCAATTTCATGATGGTATGCTTATGCTTATCCTGATTCTAGATAATAAATGATGCTCTCAAGCCTTCCCAGTCACCAATGGAATGAAGCAAAGCTGTGTGCTTGCTCCTATGCTTTTTTAGCATGAGGTTTTCAGCAATGCTGCCAGACACCTTCAACAAGGACAAAAACAACCTCAAGGTCAACTACCACACTAATTGTTAACTATTTAACTTGAAAAGGCAACAAGCCAAGACTAAAGTTGAAGGAGAGTTGGTACATGATTTTTTGTTCACAGATGACTGTGTACCCAATGAAGCTTCTGAAGCTGAGATGTAACAAAGTATGGGTTGATTCTCTATGGCTTGTGCTAATTTTGGCCTAACCATTAACACCAAGTAAACACAAATTCTTCATGGGCAGCATCACGCTGTCCATCTATGGAAACATCACTTACAACAAATGGAGAAATACTGAATGCTGTGGATAAGTTCACTTACACGGGTAGTGCATTTTCCAGGGGTGTACACATAGATGTTGAGGTTGATAAACACATTCCCAGAGCTAACTCAGTTTTTGGGGTGCTCAAAAGTGTGGGAGAGAAGAGGTATTAGACTACCTAACAAACTGGGGTTCTACAGGGCTGCTGTGACCTCATTGTTGTATGCTTATAAAACTTGGACAGTCTATCAGTGCCATGCCAGGAAACTGAATTGTTACCATTTGAATTGTCTTGGGAAGATTTCTGAAGATCACCTGGCAAAATAAGATACCAAACATTGAGGTCCTCTCTCAAGCCAAACTGCCAAGTCTTCAAACTCTATTGCAGAGAGCCCAACTTGGATGGGTTGGTCATGTTGTTTGAATGCCAAACATACATTTGCCTAAAAGACGATTTTACAGAGAAATCCCACAAGGCAGGCACTCACACAATGGTTAGAAGAAGCGATACAAAGATACTTTCAAGGTCTCTTCAAAGAACTCTGGAATTGATTGTATGACATGGGAGAAACTGGCAAAGAACCACCCAGCATGGCTTGGGCAAATCAAAGGAGGCACTGTGCTCTATGAGGGATCAGAACTGCAATGACTCGAAATGAGAGATGTGCAAATTCAGAGATATCTTTATTCCAAACATTCACATGGACTATTTGTGCCTGATCTAGTGTAGAGCCTTCCAAGTTCATACTGATGTGATCAGTCACAGTCAGACACACTATACCTTGACTCCAACATAGTGACGTCATTTTGATCCCTCTGAGAATGTGAAGGACAACCAACTAACAAGCCTCCCTCTCTCTCTTCCTCCTTTCCTTTCTTCCTCTTTCCTTCCCTTATGCTCTCCCCATGCCCTTCCCACTTCACCCTTTGTGAGGGTGAATCTGCCTTCTACAGAACTCATTTAGGTTTCCTGGATGTGTCACTAGATCTTATTTGAAAAAATTTTATCTTGGTAACACCTATCATAATTTGAATTTTATTGGCATAATCTGGGAAACCTGCACTACTTCTATCCCATGGAAGAACATTAAAGAAAAAAATAACATTAGTTAACATGAAGGAAAAATAGTCTAATAGTCTTCAGTCTGAAGTAGTGGAAAAAGAAGTGGTCGTACACTGAGAAAACTTGGGTCTATGTCCTTGTCCTTGTCCTTCTCCTCCTCCTTCTTCTTCTACAAAAAATATGATCCTTTATTATGAAAATGTCACAAATAATGATTAGCTTCTGCTGCAGCCAGCACAGGCTGAGCCTAGCTAACAGCTGAGAATAATAAAGAGAAAGTGAGAGAAAGCTTCCAGCTGAATAAGAAAAGGGGGGGAGAGATGGGGATGTATTCCATAGTCTGTTTATTGCAGAACCATTTCATACAGAGCCAAAGATACAAGAAAATCATAGAGCTTATATTCCTTATTGCAGGGGTGACCTTTCCCCTACCCCAGCCCAAGGCTAATCAGTCATTAAGATCTTTATCTTAGAACCACCTTCCAAGGCACACCAAACCGGGAGTCCCAATCAGGACTTGCAAATTAACTTTCAGAACATTCTTTAGATATTCACAAAACCAATGAGAGCATCCACCCAACAAGATTATACTTTCCTTGCATATCTGCCTAATGACTTTGTAGAACTGGGGAGCTAGCGTGCCAAGACCCCAGAAAGTCTTGGCCCCCAACAAGCTTCTACTTTTTACAAGGAAGATACTTGTTCCAATGCTTTCAAGACCTGTGATTTCCTAAGGCATAGATCTGCCTTCCACTGTTACAGAACATCACAAATATAAAGAGGCATTTTTTTTCCTGATGAAGAGATGGTTGAGCAGGTTATACACCAGAGAAGAACTGAGAAATCTAGGGAGCAGGAGATAATACAGGCAGGAAGGACAACTCGCTATGAAGAAGAATAATCCTTCTGCCCCAAATGTTGTCATCCTAGGAAAAAGCATCCTTTACTCCATGCCTTAGTGAGGGCTCCACAGACTGCAACTCTGCTAGTATTTAGTGGATGATCTTTAAGAGCTATTGTGGTCACAATAACTCATTCATCTCCAGCCAACTTGATGAACTAGGCTACAACTTGGAAAATAGCCATGCATCTTGTCCTGGGTACCAGAGTCCAAGTCTTTCCATCTCAGTGATACCTGCCATAGCTTAGACTTCACCAGCATAGCCCTAGAGAACCTAGGATCACCTCTACTCAACAATGAAGCATAAAAGTAAGGCATTATATTTATAATTTACATAAAATACAGTGGTGCTAGGTTTATTACATCATAGCTTTAGACCTAGAAGGCCCCTTGCAGATCATCTAATCCAATTCTCTTATTTCACAAGTGAGATTAAGCAGCTTCCCCCCAAGTACCTACTTCTAATACTAATACTAATAATACTAATACTAATGTGTGCCCTTTAACAAATTACAATTGTTAATAGTACAACTGGATGGATTTAAACAGGATGGCTGGATGACCATACTAAAGAAATACTGATGTTACGATGGAAGGAGGCCTTTAGTGCATTGCCCTGATGATCTTTCTATGAGTCAGTTTTGTTTAATATTTTAAGTAAAGAATGATGGAGGAATGTATGAAAGGTTATCAAATTTTCATATACACTAGAAGGAACGTGCTTGTTGCTTGTTTGCTTGTTAACAGATGGATGAAAAGGTCAGGATCCAACAAGATCTTAACAAGCTGCATTAATGAGCCAAATCTAAATCTGTCTTCCTATGATCCTAATGAAAACTTTAAAAAATGACAAAACACTTCAGTTAAAAACTCAACTGCATAAGTATGGCAGAAGCATAATTAGACCACAGATCTGAAAAAAAAAACAGCTGGGGTTATTAGGCACAGTGAAAGATGAGTAACATGTGCTCAGGCTCTTTGGGTTGGTCCTTGTGTTGAATTTAATGGAAGCCACAAATCAGTGTGGGCAGCTAGGTGGTGCAGTGGATGGAGTGGTGGACTTGGAATCTGAAAGACTCATTGTCGTGAGTTCACATCTGGCCTCACATATTTAAGAGTTGTGTGATTCTGGGCAAGTCACTGAACCCCTGCCTGCCTTAGTTTCCTCTTCTGTAAAATCAAGTGGAGGAAATGGCAAACCACTCCAGTATCTTTACCAAGAAAACCCCAAATGGGGCCATGAAGAGTCAGACACAACTGAACAACAAATCAACAACAATAAAACAATCACAGTACAGAACTGGACAGAAGAAGCAAGTGTGGAGGAGCCAGACATTTGTTTGCTGGAGGGAATACCCACATCATTGAGATTCCAGTGGAGTATTTTTTTTTTTTTTACATCACAATATTGTTTATTATGTGACTTTTTACAATACAAACAAAAAATGCAGAAATGCAATATATGAACACAGCTAAATGCAGAACGGTGACTTTTCTCTTCAAGAGGCCATGATTCCCATTTCTAGTAAAATAAAGAAGAGACTGCACACAGGTAGAAACAAGCTGGCAGTTAACTCCACATCTTCGTCTAGAA
>JAQQSW010023403.1:0-10278 GCA_028646575.1 Pseudocheirus occidentalis
CAGTATATTACTATAGTCGTTAACTACTGAGTCTTTAGTACCCAGTCTATTCCATTGATCCACTACTCTGTTCCTTAGCCAGTACCAGGCCATTTTCAGGACTGCTGCTTTATAATAGAGATTAAAATCTGGCATGGCTAGGCCACCTTATTGTAATGAATGTTAAAAACGTAGGATTTAATGTAGCCTCAACATCTCCAAATGCCCAAGCAACAAATGAGAAAAAAGATTAAAAACAACAAAAGATTAACAATAAAACAGTAAAGAGAAAGGAGACATAGAAAACAGAAATAATATATCTTGGTTACAGAAATATAAAGGGAAATAACAATGAAAGACTTCTAAAACTCTGTTCATTAAAGTAACCAAGTGATTTTTGAGAGGTCAGAGGTAAAGCATGTCTTCTACTTCTCCGTGAAAATGTGGCAGTCAAGGGACTTGGAATGAGGCATAAATTTTTCTTTATGGCCAATATATTTAACTGTTTTGCCTGACTATGCTTGTTTCTTTCAAAAGATTTTTTTGGGGGGGTATCATTGAGAAATAACAGTGACATATGAAATAAATATGTTAATTCCTTCCTCCAAGCATTATTGGTCACCCAATCAGACAGAAAGAACCAATGTAAACAAACTCATTTACCACTTTGTAATGGTAGTGGAATTTGGAGATGCCCCTGTATTGGCTTGGCTTTTGGGTTGAGTGTTAAAATCCAGAGCTTGTGAAGCCCGCTTGTGGTATAGACTTGTTGACTTGAAGAGAGAGGGCTGAACTGGGAGGAGCCATGAATTGGGAGAGAGGCCCAAGACAAGAGAAAGCCAGAAGGACTTTTGGAGATCAGTGCCCAGTATCATGGAGCCTGAGTTGCTAATGTAATGCCAATCTAAGGCAATTTCCAAGGTTCATATTACCAGCATAGCAAACCCCAATTATTCAGCAAAACATTCACAGAACAGAGAAAGTCAAAATACAGTGTAACTCATTCATTTAGCAAGTAAGTTCTCAATTCAATTGCAAAGTACCAAGGTCCAGGTATCCCACCCCTGGATCAGTAGTCAAAGTAGCCCACTCCTGGGCAGTACATTCATTTAGTCTCTTCTCAAATGGAGAATAGTTTCCAATCATAAACAAAGTACATTCATTTAGTTAATCACAGAGCACAAAAGGGCCAAAGGTTTCCCACCCCTGGACACTACTAAATTACAATGCTATCCATTAACACCAAGCACTTCCTCAAAAGGGGCAGGAGAGTACAAAAGGCCATCCACCCATAAGGTACAAGGTTAAGATATCATCTCAGCATTGAAAAGCCAAGGAAAGGCCCTTCTTTCATCTTCACTCCAGGCAAGTCCTCAGCAATCTCAGTTCCTGCGGAGACAAGGCTCAACAAAGCCATAGCCAGTGTCCTCATCAAGTCACTGTCTGCCTGTAGAACAGTCCCAGAACCCCTGACAACATCAGCAAAGCCCTCTTCCAGGATTTCTGTAAACATACCAGAAGAAATCCTCCTTCAGGGCTTCCGAACCAACAGCAAGGTTCCAGGACCTCTACAACAGAAGCACTGTCCTTCACCAGCAGTTGAATCTGGCAAAACAATGTCAAAACAGACAGACAAAATACTGGCATCACAGACATGCTTCCTCAGTTCTTGGCAGCTCCAAGTGGCAGTTCTCAAAAGTCCTGGGCAGTTCCAGTGGGCCTTCAGCAGTCATTCTCTCAGCAACTCAGGCTCCATGATACTGGATACTGCTCTCTAAAAGTCCTTCTGGCCTCTCAGCTTGAGCCTCTCTCCCAATTAATGGCTCATCTCAGTTCAGCCCTCTCTCTTCATGTCAACAAGTTCATCCCACAAGTGGGACTCACAAGCTCTGGGTTTTAACACTCAACCCCAAAACCAAGCCAATACAGGGGCATCTCCAATTCCATTACCATTACACACCTAGACCATGCTTAGGAGCAAATGCTGCCATTGAGAGTGGATGCATAGTAGTGGAGCACACAGGAAATGGTGGAAACCACCTTCCATGTGATAGTTATCTTTTGAATGCAGAATTTTAGTATCTGGAGTTGTCAGCTTTCATCTCTCACAAGCAATCAAAACTCCCATCCTCCTGAAAATAAATAAATAAATGGAGGAACTAAAAACCATGAATAAATAATAT
The DNA here is from genome assembly GCA_028646575.1 of Pseudocheirus occidentalis. Classification (NCBI taxonomy): domain Eukaryota; kingdom Metazoa; phylum Chordata; class Mammalia; order Diprotodontia; family Pseudocheiridae; genus Pseudocheirus; species Pseudocheirus occidentalis. The sequence continues at coordinate 2,163 of JAQQSW010023403.1, forward strand.
AGTTATCTCCATGAAAATGGGCTCATTTCCATGCTGACACATTTTTATAATATTGCCTCTTCACTGGCAAATGATATGCTTTGGACAGTTCAGAAAAGTTAACTAGCATTTCATGAATATGTTTCCACAATCATAGGGATGATTTCACAAATTCAAGGAAAAATGAAAGTCAATAGATACTATAAATAAACCAAAACCTTGTTTAAAGAATCAGACTTCTAAAAGTGTGAGGAAATTCAGAGATCACTAACCTTTTGACATACTTTCTTTAGATTAAATGTCTTTTCAAGAGGAAATACTTGCTTATAATTCCCTAAATGTAAGTATTCATTCTTTACTGTTTAATTGATCACCCACATAATTTAATAAGATGTGATAGAAATACCGGTGTTGTATAGATCTCCCCCCAGGTCAGAAGCTCAATAATTCATTGATTCTCCATCCTAGGCTATCCAGAGAAACATTGTCTAATGCTCTAATTTCTTGTGGATCAACAAATATAAGTCCTTAAGTGTCAGAATTCCAGAATAGCTTTCAATTAAAATGAAAGCTACTCAGACCCCTTGCTGCATTGTAATGTCAAGCTACATAAATTCTATTGAACAAAGTTACCACCAACGAAAGCCTTTTTGCTATTTCTCATGCTGATACCCTAGCACCATCATATGGTTCTGCTTTTATCCCTAGGAGTCTTATCTTTGGAGATCACCAGTCTCAGAGCATGTCATAACCTGAGAACTCTACTGAGGAGTTTGGCATCATGGGGATATGAAATACCTTACAAGAGAAACCAAACTGCCCCTGGTTGTAAGAACAAATGTTTGTGAAGTCTCATGAGCTTCCTAATGAAAAAATATTGCAGCAATTAATCAAGTGTGTATTAAGCATGCACTATGTGCCAAGCATAGACTATGATAATAAATGTTGGGAATAGAAAGATAAAAGGGTAATAGTCTCTTAAAAAGCCCTCAAAGTATTATCATTTCAATATTAACTTATGATATACTTCTTTAAGAAATAGCTGAAACTGGAAATGTTTACCCTCAAGGCAAATGACTGAAAGAGCAGCTGGAGTCAAAGGCATGAAGTGTACCCTCAGCACTGGGCAGGTTTGGGGGCAGGGAGAGAGAACCTGGAAAAGAGGGGAAGGCTGCAATTTGGAAGGCTGCCCAATATACAGGGGTTTGGAAGTGGGAACAGGATGGGGCAAGGGACACCATCTGGCAGCTTCTTATTTATTATAACTGCTAACTACCTGTAGGTGCTAAGCTCTGATGCTTCTCAGCAGCAAAAGCACTACAAGTCTTATCAGCACCTTCTAAATTTGGTGCCCTGAGGCAAACTCTAATTATGACTCTAGTTTGTACTTTATGCTCAGAAAATTACAAAGTAAAAATTATAATATTCTAACCTTCAGACGTTTTTCCTTGAATATAGGACCCCATACTTCTATCCACATCATCTGGGAGAAGTGTTTCATTTTCATTTTCTATACATACGACCTATACCTGCATTTAGATGGAAGAACAAAGTCTCCAATAAGTCACTCTGAAGGCAGCAGACTGCACTTACCATAACTCAGCTGTGCTAGACTGGCCAGAAGCTGACAAATTATGCCTGAATGCCAGAGCCATGGCTTGTAGGGTGACCTAAAGGAGGGCAATCACATGAAAGGCAGCCAGAAGTAATGTTTCAAGGATGCACAGAAGCACAATTTTAAGCAATGTAATGTCAGTGTCAATAGTTGGGAGGAGGCAAAGGCAGCAGCCTGGACCAGAATAAGACAATCAGAAGTAGAAGGGATCAGTTTGAGGAAAAACGGGGCATTTTCTGTAAGGGAGAGGATCTGGGCTTCTAGTGACAAGTGACAGGCTCCTCTGGCAGAGTCTGCAGTCATTATTTGTCAAATAGCTCATATTCGGGTTAGTACAGAAGGGGCAGCTGGTCACTGTGAATTTTCAATCATAGCAGCATATATACAGAAAATAACCCAGGAACCAGAATCATCATCATGACTTTCTACAGATGTATAATATATGTTAATGCATATGCATAAATATTCATGAGCATTATGATTACACAATGCTATTAGTCTGTGTTAATATAACACTAGATTTGTATATCAATATCCATATGTCTATAGATCTTTATTTTATGCTTGCTCTTATACTCATTTCCTATTTATTCCCTTGTATGCTCTAACTTCAGAGAAGAAAATCATGAAAAGGAAACTGTTTTGTCATAGCCTTCCCTCACCCCCTGGAGTTTTATTTTATTTGTTTTGGTTTTTAATGATTTGCAATGATATTTCTTACCAACAAGAGATTTATCTGAGTAGAGGGCTCACCATGCATCAGAATGGTAGGATGGGGAAGCCAGGCAACACTCAATTTTCTGGTGGAATCCAATTGGATCTTCTAGATGGTACTACTTAATTCCATTCTCCTGCCTTCCTCCCTTGTAAAGGGTTGCTGATCCCAAACGTGCTTACAAATCATGAGGATGGAAAGTGAGTTTTGGAGAAAAGTGTATCAACTGTCTGTCTTTTTTTCTTTCACTAGACTAAAGACTTTAAAGTACCCAGTGCAAAACTTGAAAGGAAAATAATATCCTGAAGCTAAAGAACAGTAAGACTTGTTAGAATCTTACATGGGGCACATATAGGCTATGTCACCTGGCACCTTTCAGTGCCTTCGACAATTGCAGACCTAGCAAGGGGGGAAAGAGACAGAGACAGAGGAAGAGAGAGAGAGAGACAGAGACAGAGACAGAGAGAGACAGAGAGAGAGAGAGAGAGAGAGAGAGAGAGAGAGAGAGAGAGAGAGAGAATAGAGTCTACTGGGTCTATAGTCAGGAAGACTCCTCTTCATGAGTTCAAACCTGGTCTCAGACACTTACTAGCTGTGTGACCCTGGGCAAGTCACTTAACCCTATTTGGCCTCAGTTCCTCATCTATTTACTGACCTGTGTATATAGTTTTCTTCCAGTGAAATATAAGTTCTTGGAAGGCAGGAACTGTTTTGATTTTGTCTTTGAATCATGAGTACCTAGAAGAGTACCTGCTACACAGTACTGTAGGCATATAATAAATGTTTGATCAACTCTTAATTTATAAATAACATTATTACTAGGCACTATAATCAGTATGTAGGGTTTTATAAAGTAAAAGAATAATTTTTGAGTCACTATATACATAAGCTTTGATCTGTAGACAATGGAGTCCTTGGTGTTACTTGAATAAGGCACTCCCCTCATCTCTGAGGATTTTCTCTTAGTGTCCCCATGCCTAGAAGGCTTCCGTTCCTCACCTATGCATCCTGGATTCTGAGACTTGCTTCAAGGCCTAGCTAAAATTCTATGTTCTACAGGAGGCTTTTCTCAACATCTCATAATTTTAGTACCTTTACTTTGCTTATTCTTTCAAATTTATCCTGCTTATGGTTTGCTTCTCTATGTTTGTTTGCAAACTTTCTTCCTAATTAGACTATGAGATCCTTGAAAATAGGGGATGTTTTTTGCCTTTCTTTTCATTCCCAGTGCTTAATCCTGTGCCTAACACTGACACTCCTAAGAATCTCCATTTTAAAGAAAATAAATGTCAATTAATATGTTCCAATAGGTGACCATTTTCTGGTAACCAATTTTTGTTTACTTCCTAGTTCTTCCATGAACCATTTTTATTACAAGGATTTAAAAGAAACATTTTTCACAAACTTTCCTAACAATTAGCATTTAATTTCAGATATCTGGAGATTCAGACAATGAAAATAAATTTATACTGGATTTCTGATGTTCTAAAAAGGCACCTTGCCCATAAAAATGATCAATAAAATTCCAAATGTCAGTTACACAGATACAATCACACTAACAGTTTTCAGGATATGCCTGAATTATTATATTATGTAAGGATTTTGGTGCAAAAAAATTGCTAGAAACTGTAATCTCAGTCTGCTAGAAGGAAAAAGCATTCATTTCGAGACAGATCTTGTAAATAATCAGTTGAGCAGAAGTACATGGTAAGTGGGCAGAGCCAAGAGGGGGAGAGAAGCTAGGAAGTTGCCTAAGCACTCCCCAATGAAAAAATCTAACCTCTAAAATAATTCTGGAGTCAAAAAATCCATAAAAAGACATAGTGAAACAATTTTCCAGCCCAAGATGAGTTAGAAGGATGTGAGAAAAGGTGTATTTCATTTTGGTAATAGCAGAGCATAGCCTCGTGCAAGCAATGTCTAGACAAGCCAGTGGGAGACTCTTAACCACCGCACAGATTAGCAATGGAGAATCTGCGTTTCTTGCAAAACTGGCCAGTGGCAAAGCAGGCCAGCTGTGAGGCCTCAATCCCAGAACAACAGGCAAACTGCCTGAAACTCACAGTACAACAGGCATGACTAGGCTGGGACAACCTAGGGCACTGGGCAACAACCAGCCCCAGAGGCCCAGCCAGCCAATGACCAAGACCCTGACCCTCAGTATGAAGCCTGGGATAGTGTCCATTGTACCCCACATGTAGAGCTCAACTTTTAAAAATGAACAACAAGCAAAAAAGAATCCTAACCATAGAAAGCCACAGGGATGGTCTATTGCCATCAGGGAAAATCAAAACACAAACCCAGAAGAGGACCAAAATGACAAAATACCTATATATGAAGCCTCAAAGGGGAATATGAATTGGTCTCAAGCCCAAAAAGTTACCATGGGAAAGCCCAAAAAGAATTTTTTTTAATCAAGTAAAAGAGGTGAAGCAAAATCAAGAAAAGAAATTAGTTATATAAGAGAATAATTGAAAAAAAAAAGAATCAGCATCTTGGAAAATGAAGCACAAAAATTGACTGAAGGAAACAACTCCTTAAAAGGTAGAATTGGTAATGATTTCCAGGTCAAAGGAGCAGCAACTCCCTCATATTATTTCATGTCAGGAACACTCTTCATACTTCTTCAACTGGGCCTGCCTACATGGTTGACAAATAAAGGATTGGTTTCAACATATAGCGACTTTGACTCATACAGTTAAGAAGAACCAGCACTAGGAGTTTGCACACCCTTGGAGAGACAAGGAAGAAAAATAAAATTAACAAAATGCAAAAAAATCCACTGAAGAAAACATTTCCCTTAACAGTATAATTGACCAAATGGAAAAGGAGGTACAAAATCTAACTGAAGAAAATAATTCCTTAAAAAATAAGAATTGGGATATTCTTGGGGCAGAGCCAAGATGGCGGCACAGAAGCATCAGGGTCCCGCAGCTCCCATGCAACCACCCTAAAAACCCACAAAAATATGACTCTGGACAAATTCTAGGACTCTCAACCTCAAAAAATACAGAAAACACATCTCTTACAGAAGGCAGCTTGGCAGCAGGGGATCATCTCAGCAGGACATAAGCAGAGTCCAGGGCCCTGGGTGGTAGGAAGGAACCAAGCCAAGCTGAGCTGCAGCCAGTCTACAAGAGAGAAGATCTACAGCCTCCAGCAACTCCACATCTACCAAGGTGTGAAAAATAGGGATTAAAGAAAGGTGTGAAAAATAGGGATTAGAGAAAGGCAGCTCTGCAGTAGGGGCTCATCCCACAGGCCTGCAGGCAGGAGCCCAGACCAGCAGCGTAAAAATGTTGCTAGGCTCCAGGGTGGTGAGGAGGAGCCCAGCTTCCCAAGCCACAGTGTGAGTCTACTGCAGAGAAGATCTAAAGCACCTACAGAAATCTTCACATCTACTAACCCAGGATTAAAGGTCAGTGAAAGTGAGTGAAGCTTTCAAGCTAAATTTGGGGGAGAAAAAGCAGTTCAGCCAATCTACCCCCGGGACAAGGAAGCAATGGGGGAAGGGCACAAACTCCTATAACTGGCAACTGCACCCACTGGGCTGCTTCAGAGCCCCTGGCCTGTGGATCCCGCAGGGGGCCTGAATCAATTAACCAGGGCCAAGTGTTTTTGCATCGAGCAGCCTGGATCCAGATTGTGGTCTTCGGGGATGGTCCTGGGGAGTGATTTCAGCAAGCCAAAGCTAGGAACACCCCCCTAATAGCTCCTGCAGCTGGGAAAACCCCAGCAATTTGTGACAGAGCTTTCCCCCCTGGAAGCAGAGTTTCACAAAGCTAAAAAGCCCAACCAATTAATTGACTGACCAACATGAGGAAAAGGAAGCAAAATAAGAACAGCAATAAAACTCTGGAAGCCTTTTTTTTGGACAAAAAGGATCAAAGCATGGCACGGGAGGAAGACAACACAGTCAGAACTCCCACACCAAATGCTTCCAAGACACTTGAAGAATGCATAGCAGCTATAAATAATCTGAAAAAGGACTTTGAAAAACAAATAAGAGAAGTGGAGGAAAAACTGGGAAGAGAAATGAGAATGATGTGAGAAAACCAGAAAAAGAGAGTCAACAACCTGACTGAAAAAAGCAACACTTTAAAAAATAGATTAATTCAAATGGCAAAAGAGGCCCAGAAAGCCAATGATGAGAAGAAAGCCTTAAAAAGTCAAATTTGGGTGTCTCCCCAGGGTGGGGGAGGGGGCAAAGCCAAGATGGGGGTGTAGAAGCAGCAGCGTTCCACAGCTCCCATGCAGCCACCCTAAACATCCATATAAATATGACACTGGACAAATTCTAGGACTCTCCACCTCAAAAAATACAGAAAACACATCTCCCGTGGAAGGCAGATTGGCAACAGGGGATCATTGAGGCAGGACCTGAGCCCAAGGCCAGCCCAGCTTGTAACCAGAACCCTGGCCCTAGAGCAGTAGGAAGGATCCCAGCCAAGCTGCAGCCAGTCTACAAGAGAGAAGAGCTACAGCCTCTAGGAACTCCACAACTCCCAAGGTGTGAAAAATATGGATTAAAGAAAGGTGTGAGAAAAAGGATTAGAGAAAGGCAGCTGGCAGGAGGGGCTCATCCCAGGCCAGGAGATGAGACCAGACCAGCCTGAAAACGCCATGTGGCCAGGCTCCAGGGTGGCCGTGAGGAGCCGAGCCTCCCAAGCCACAGCATGAGTCTACTTCAGAGAAGATCTAAACCACCTGGAGCAATTGGCATAAGCCAAGATTAAAGGTCAATGAAAGTGAGTGAAAGGGCGGCTAGGTGGCGCAGTGAATAGAGCACTGACCCTGGAGTCAGGAGGAGCTGAGTTCAAATCCGGCCTCAGACACTTGACACAAAAACTAACCCTGTGACTTTGGGCAAGTCACTTAACCCCAACTGCCCTCAAAAAGCAAAAAAAAAAAAAGAAAGAAAGTGACTGAAGCTTTCAAGCCAAATTTGGGGTAGGAAAAGCAGTTTGGCCAATCTACCCCCGGGGCAAGGAAGCAGTGGGGGAAGGGCAGAAACAGCTGTAACAGGCAACTGGCCCCACTGGACTGCTTCAGAGTCCCTGGCCTGTGGCTCCCGCAGGAGGAATGAGTCGATTGATCAGGGCCAAGTGTTCTTGCATTGAGTGGCCTGGATCCAGATCATGGTATTGGGTGGTGGTCCTGGGGAGTGCTTTCAGCAAGCCAAAGCTAGGGGAGGTTGCAACACCCCCTTCATAGGTCCGACAGCTGGGAAAACCCCAGCACGTTGGAATGGAGCTTTCCCCCCTGGAAGCAGAGTTTCACAGAGCTAAAAAAAACCAACCAATTTATTGACTGGTCAACATGAGGAAAAGGAAGCAAATTAAGAACAGCAATAAAACTCTAGAATCCCTTTTTGTGGACAAAAAGGATCAAACCATGGAATGGGAGGAGGACAGCCCAGAACTCAGAACTCCCACACCAAATGCTTCCAAGACAATTGAAGAATGCCTAGAAGATGTATATCAACTGACAAAGGACTGTGAAAACCAAATAAGAGAAGTGGAGGAAAAATTGGAAAGAGAAATGAGAATGATGTGAGAAAATCATGAATACAGAGTCAACAACCTGACTGAAGAAAACAACACTTTAAAGAATAGATTAATTTAAATGGTCAAAGAGGCCCAGAAAGTCAATGAGGAGAAGAATGCCTTAAAAAGTCAAATTTGCCACATGGAAAAAGAATCTCAAAAGCATTCTGAAGAGAATAATTCCTTCAGAATTAGAGTGGATCAAGCAGAAGCTAATGACTTTATGAGAAACCAAGATACTATTAAACAGTTACAAAGAAA
>JAQQSW010023404.1:0-10278 GCA_028646575.1 Pseudocheirus occidentalis
TTCTATTTCTAAGCCTTGATTCCTCTCCCATGAAATGTGAGCTCTACAATGAACACACATAATGAATTGCAAAGAAACTCATTTATCCAAATTATAGCAAAATAGAGAATGCGTATGTAGGTACTATAGAGTGAAGGAGTTCTCCAATTGGGAGTGAGATAAGTCAACTAAAGCAAGAGAGAGGGTCATAGTTTCCACCCAAGGGGAAACTTTGCCACAGTTTCTAGTGTAGCAAGCTGAGGACAGGGACATGATAGAGACTGCCAGCTCCTCTCATGTTAGTTCCCTCCCAGAGGTTTTTCCTTCAGCAACCTGAAGTGGGGTTGAGCTCATCCATCTTCCTTCTTAAAGCTGGTAGCCAGAAGCCTGAAGTCACCTGATTCAAAGTTTGAAGGGAACTCCAAGTGACTCTCTTTTCTCTTGCTCTTGACAACTCTATTCCACTTTGCCCCTCACACAAGTACAGGGCATTGCTCTCCACCAATATGGAGAGAATCCCATGCCAATGAGCTTTGGGATTGAGTTTATATTCCTCTGCAGGGCTCAATCTTTGTGCAGGACCCCTCAAAGATCAAATGGGGAAAGTCTAAAACCTGTAAGTATTCAATATAGACACAAGCATCAGAGGAAAAGAACAGATTTTCTTTGTATTTCTATGTATTTCATTCTATGCATTTAAAGAACATTATTCTGGGAAGAGGTCCATAAGCTTCACCAAACTGCCATGAAATGAAAAATGTTAAGAATTCTTACTCTGCAGCACACCCGAATAAGTAGCCAACTAGTCTTATTTGAAGACCTCTACTGAGGGTGAATTCATTGACTTTGAAGGTAATTTATTCCACTTTGGGACTCTCTAGGTTAAGTTTAGATCAAGCTTGAATTTGCCTCTTCACAGCTTCCACACATTGTGCCTAGTTCTACCCTCCGGACCAGGCATGACAAGTTTATTCTCATTTTTATATCATATGTTTTCAATATTTGATATTTATTGTATCTCTCCTAAATTTTCTCTTCTTTGTATTAAACATCTCCAGTTCCTTCAACCAGTATCCATATAGCATGCTTTCTAGACCTTTATGATCTTCTTAAGAACACTTTTCAGCTCATCAATGTGGTTCCTAAAATATATCATCCACATTTGGACATATTAACCTAAATACATACTGCTCAGGGCAGAGTTCAGAGACACTCTCACCTCAATAACCCTGGACATCATGTTTCTAAGATTACATTTGCTCTTTTGGCCACCATAAAACATATTGTTGACTTGTATGGAGTTTGAAATTGACTTAAAATCTCAGATATTTCCCACATGAACTCCAATTTAGCAGCTCTTCCCCTGTTTTGTACTTGTAGAGTTTATTTTTTTTAGACTCAGCTATGAGGTTTCATATTTATCTCTCCTAAATTCATCTTATGAGATTCAGTCTAGCATTCTAACAATTCAAAATCTTTTGGATCCTAACCCTTTCACCCAACAAATTATCTGTCCTTTTATTTGTCATTGATAAAGATGTTAAAACCTACAGTACCAGGAATTGATCCCTGAAATACTTCATTAGAGACTTATTTCCAAGTTAATGTCTAACTATGTCTTCTGGGGTCTCATCACTCAATCAATTCTGAATGCATTTAGCCAAACCATCATGTAGTCCACGCTTCTCATCTTATGGCTGGTCAGTGGTATAGCATTGGGTAGAGTCAGGAAAACCTGATTTCAAATTCCATTTTAGACTCTTATAAGCTGAGTAGCCATAGGCAAGCCACTTAATTTCTGCCAGCCTCAGTTTCTTCATCTATAAAATGGGGATAATAAAAGAACCTACATCACAGGGTTATGATGGTCTGGTGAGATAATAATAAGAGATACTATTCATTTTTCAAACTTTAAAAATGCTGGTTGTTATAGTTATTATTATTGTTGTTAACCACAAAAAAGTGGTATTAAATGCTTTGCTAAATTTGAGATGAACTGTATCAACAATATTCTTCTGCTCTCCTGACTGGGGAAGCCCTAGCTAGGACCACTATTTCACGAAGGGCCCTAACCATACCCACTCCAGTCATTAGCTAGGCTCACCTCCTCGCCTGACATAAGCATCTTCTCCAGCTTTCTAGCTTCCCTTTATGTTATGTACTGTTTTTTTCCTCACTAGACTATAAGCTCCTTGAGTGTAAGGACCTTCCTGTTCACTTGTATTTGTATGCAAGTCTCTAATTATATCATTTAGTACAGTGCCTTGTATATGGTATTTGCTTAATAAATGCTCCTTCTATGCATCCTTCCATCTATCTTTCCACATCCCTCTATCCTTCCATCCATCCACTCATCCATTCATCCATCCATCCATCCATCCATCCATCCATCCATCCATCCATCCATTCATCCATCTACCTCCTTCTCTAGTCTACCAGTCTAGAAGAACTGTCAAAAAAAGTAATGAAGTTAATCCAACAAAAGCCATTCTTGACAAAAAACATGCGGGTTCTTTGTGATGATTGTTTCCTTTTCTAGATGTTTACTAATATATTCTGGAATTTTTGAATAATCAAACACTGTTCCAGAGTTTGCAGACTCTCTTCTCTTTCTGTCTCTCTTTCAATGCTATGACAGCTTCCTCATTTTTTATGATCTTTCAAAGATCACTAACAGTGGTTCAAGTAATTATACCTACCAACTACTTCAGTTTTCTGGTTTGTAGTTCCTCTGGCCCTGGTGACTCAGCAATTGTCTCTCTTGGGGTCTGAATGTTCCCTCTTATATCTGTCATGTCTATTACATGAGCATTTCCAAAACTATGACAAACAGAAGTGGTGAAAGTGAGAATTCTATTTTTCCATTGCATATTATGTTGGCTCTTGGTCTCAGGTTGATACTTTTTGTTATGCTGAGTTAAAAATCCCTATTTTCTTATCTTTTTAGTGTTTTTATTGTGTTGGAGTTTTATCAAATGACTTTTCTGCATCTAATCATATAATCATATCGATTTGAGGAGGTTTTTATTGAAATGTTGATAGTTTTCTCACACTGAGCAAAGTGTATAGAACACTGGGACTAGATTCAGGAAAACCTGAGTTCAAATACATCCTAAGGCACTTTCTAGCTGTGTGACCCTGGGCAAGTCAGCTAACCCTGTTTGCCTGAGTTTCCTCATCTGTAAAATGAGCTGGAGGAGGAGATGGCAAACCACTCCAGTATTTCTGCCCAGAAAACCCCAAACTGGGTCATGAAAAGTCAGACAACTGAAAAACAGCTGAATGACAAGTTTTTTTTTTCAAACTTAAACAGTCTTGCATCTCTAGTACAGACCCTGCTTGGTCACAATGAATATTTTTTAAAAGCATGACTATATTCCATTAGTTTATACTTTGTTTAGCATTTTGAGGCTATATTCACTATGAAAGATGGTCTGATAGCAATAATAATAACAACCACTGACTTTGGGGGTTCAGATTTGTGACTTTATCAGGTATGGGGAAATGCTAGTGCAAAAACTTCCCTCGAAAATGCAGATAAACAACTCCTCCATTGATCACAGTCTCAGACGGTTTCCTACTCCTCAGAGTGGTCAGATGCATTGTACATAGTCATACAGCTCATATGTGTTAAAAATAAGACTTGAGCCCAGGACTTCCTCACCCCAAAGTCAGACCTCTGAGCATTATTACCACTCTGTCTGTGACATATACTACATTCATGTTTTAAGAATGATTTACCTACATTGCTTCATTAGCGCCTCACAACAGTCCTCCAAGGAAGATACCACCATCTCAATTTTTCATATGAGAAAACTGAGACTCATTGCTCTTGTTGGTCTCACAGCTAGTAAGTGTTTGAGGCTGGATTTGAACTTAGAAAGATGAGTCTTCCTGGCTCCAGGCCCAGCACTCTATCCATTGCACCAACTAGCTACCCAGAAATGGCTTATATTTGATCCTGTAGCTAAGGTAGAATCAGAACATAGCTTAATGACTATAAATGCAACATTCTATTATTTATCCCGTGGTGCTTCCTTATACTTTTCTTTTAGTTGGTCAGTACTATGTGCCAAAGAGTGGATGGGATATTCCAAGAGGACTAGCATCTATAGTGAGAGAGCTTGCCAAGCCCTTCTCAGAGTTGCTCATCTATCTTTGGTGTCTTCCTGTCACCCATCTCTCACCTGGGGCTCCAAGAAGCTATAGGATGGGCAACAATCACACCTGGTAAAACCTTCTCAAGCAGATGGGCTAAATCAGGTTGAGGGTAACCTATGGGCTTCAGACCCCTTGGTGGGTTAGGGGCTATCTACCCCAAGCATGTTAAGACTTTCCCTAGTGGAATGGATAGATGAGAACAGTTTGTTCCAATAGCCATGAAGGCGACTGAAGCAGGTGCTTCACTAAGCAAGCACTTAGAGCTTGGTCAGACATCAAAGATGCCAAGGTCATCCACTGCATCCCAGGCTATAGCCAATCATCTTGACTTTTGTCTTGCAAGTGGACTTCGATGACTCTGGAAGAGAGTGAGGCTGAGACTGTGCAAGTCTGCCTCACTTGAATACAACTCATCTGAGAGTCAGGACATCACCATGATGTCCTTAGTCCTCTTCAAAAGGAAGAACAAATAACTATGTGACAAGCACTGGGGATTCAAATAATGTATGGGGTGGGGAGGGAAAGATGGTCCCTCCTCTAAAGGAATTTACAATCTACTGGGGGTAGACAAAACACAAAAAGTTGAAAAGAGAGGTGGGGTGGAGAAGAGAAGAAGGCACCAATGATGAGGCGGCATGGTGAGAAAGTCAGAAAAATGCCCAAGTAGCACATCCAGGCGAACATGAGGAGATAGATGTCTGAGCTGAGCTCTCCTTAAATGGAGATTTGGAGATCATGAATCCACCCTCCAATCAGAGAGCCAGAGGGTGGTGATGTTGTTGTTGCATTTGTCCTTCATTTTCCAAGAGGACCATAATCAGGGAGATGATGACATGACCTGCAATTGACTTAGAATTGAGTAAAGGGGGACTGTGTGAGGTCACCAACCTCACTTTCTCCTCCAGAGCCATCTAGGTCCAGTGGTCAGATATTCATCAGGCCACTGGAGATGGCCCAGGATGCAATGGGAGACCCTGGCCCTAAAGCAGAATATGAAGATTGATAAGAGCTTACTGTATGATGAAATTATCACATTAATGAGCTTCTTGGGGAATAGCAGAGAAGTCAGTCAGGGAGCTTCCAAAATAGTGCATCCAGGTGAGAAAGGAGATTTCTTTTAGAATTATATTCCCTGGATTTTAAAATAAACAAAACACTTCCCTTTTGTGAAGGATAATTTATACTGAAGTTTCCCCATTCTGAAAAATCAAATCTAGAATGGCTTCAGTATTCACTAGGCCTAGGTCACCTGAACCTTCCAGCAATCTGGGGCTTAGAGCAATGGAGACCCTCCCCCAGTGCCAACTCAGCACAAGATATGTTAAATAAAAGTTAAGGCTGTTTTCGTTGGACACCCACGTGTTTCTGGGTTCTTTGTCTCCCGCGCTTAGTTATGGGCCAGCCTCCCTACTAATAAGAGTGAAGGCCAATTGGGGGGTAGGAGGATTCTTCATTAGAAGATTATATAACCATGGACTGGCTTCTACCTGTTGCTCTCTCCCTGCCTCCATGTGGGCGACAGGGGCAGAGTCCTTTCTCATGAGAAAGAATAAAGACCTTTTTTGACCTTAGATTCAGACTCTGAACTCTTTCATCTCACACACTTATAAATGGTATTGCATAGTTTTCCATTTATCTCTGTGTTTATGAATAATCTATTTAATCCAAGAATAATTTGTTCTTTAAAAGTTTGAAAAAAATTCTTCTTTAAGCTCATCTGGACCAGGTGGGTTTGTTGTTGTTGGGCGTGGGGGGATGCTATGCAGAAATTAATTGTTGTCTTGTTTCATCTAGGATAGGTCTGTTTATGTGTCAATTTGGGGAGCATGTTTTTGTAATTCATCATCTATTTTACTGAATTTTCTAGTTCACTAGTACATAATACATAAAATATTCCCTCAGAATATTTTTTCCAGGGAGGATGGGCAGGGAAGGCAATCAGGGTTAAGTGATTTGCCCAGGGTCACACAGCTTGTAGTGTTGGAGGTCATCATATTTGAATTCAGGTCCTCCTGACTCCAGAGGTGGTGCTAATCTACTGTACTTTCTAGGGGCCCCCAGTACTCTATAATTTGTATGCATTTTTTGTCATCTCTTTTTCATTTGTAATTTTGATTTGTTTTATTTCCACCATTTTAGGATAAGCTTACTAATGGTTTATTCATTTGCTGAGGGAGTGAGGATAGCTTCTGGCTTAATCCATTCATTTTCATGTTGTATTCTATTCATACTGTTCTCAACTATGTAATTTTTCTCTCTTGTTACTTTCCTTGTGACTGTTGTTTTGTTCTTTTCTAGAGAAAGATTCAATTGATTTATTTACTCCTTTTCTATTGTTAACAGTACTTCTGTCAAGGTTTGGATAATCTGTCTTGCATCGCCTAAGTAGGGGTGTGCCAGAGCCAGCTTAGCCTAGCTTTAGAGAGGATTGTTAAATCTTCAGTGTGAGCATTTATAACTTGGAAATCGGCAAACAATTAAGGCTTGATTTATTGTTTTGTTGATTGTCTAGTTTAAAAAAAAGTCATGGGGAAAACATTAATAACTCAGATTAAATTTGAAAGTGGGGGCAGCTAGGCAGCAGTGAGTAGAGCAACAGCCCTGGAGTCAGGTGGACCTGAGCTCAAATCCAACCTCAGACACTTGACACTTACTAGCCGTGTGACTTTGGGCAAGTCACTTAACCCCAACTGTCTTGCCTTACCCCCTCCCTCCAAAAATTTTACTTTGAAGGTACTTTTTTTTTCCTTAGAGAGGGTTTTTATATATTTATCAGCACATCCTTGGAAGTGACCTTGTGAGTTGTATTGTCTTCCAATTTGACAAGAGAAGAAACTAACATGGGATTAAAACTGAACAGCAGAGTCTTCTGCTAAACTAGACAGTTATCAGATATTGTTAGGGGAGACACAGGGGAGAGACAGCAGGAGAGTTGCTGATGTCACCATCTCCAATACCACTGTGGCCCCACAACAGCTATGGATAGTTGAGGACAGTTAATGTTTCACATTTAGTGGCTTGAAAACCCCTTTGAGGCTTAGGTTGATGGTAACCATGCTAATAATTAATAACCCAGTAAGTAGTAATTAGTTTTCCAATTATGTTATAATTATAATTTTTCCTTTGTGACAACAAGCACATTGTATGTTACAAGAATTATAACTTTGCTTCTGCAGTGATAGTGGCAGAGAGCTATGAGAAGGTGCTAAAAAAGACACCCTTTCACACACTCTGTAAACTCCTGGTGCTCTAAATATGATATCTTTGTCTAGTGACTGACCAGTACATATAATCCTAAGAGAACGGAATCATATCATTTTGCATATTCTTGCTATACATGAAACCAGAAGAAAGAAGAAGGTTGTCCAGGGGTATTTTTTTGGATAAGGCAGCTAGGTGGTGCAGTGGATAGAGCATGTGGCCTGAGGTCAGGAAGACTTACCTTCCTGAGTTCAAATGTGACCTTAGACACATACTGTGTGACTCTGGACAAGTCTCTTGACCCTGCTTGCTTCAGATTCCTCATCTGTAAAACGAGTTAGAGAAGAAAATGGCAAACCGATCTAGTATCTTTGCCAAGAAAACTCCAAATGGGGTCATGAAGAATGAGACTTGACTGAAACAACCCAATAACAATTCCTTACGTCGGCAAAGAAAGGAATTGGAGCAGTGAGTTTCTTTGTATATTCAAAGGCATAAAGAAATACTTCCCCACCCCCCCAACCCCTCCATTCCCACTGTGGGATATTTGGTCATTGCTTCAATTCAATAAATTTAACTTTTGCTGGAGGTACACTTAAGAACAAATAAAAAGAAAGACAGTCCCTGCCCTCAAGGAGCTTACAATTTAATGTGGGAAGACAACACACAAAAGGAAATTAGAAAGTTTTGGGGTGAGGGATGGAGGGAGAATTCCAGGGGGAATTTTATTTCCTCATGGAAAGTGGAGTAAGCTGTAAAGCCTGGGTTCTGTCCTGGGTAAAGGAAAGCTTTGAGTGGAATTTGGTACTCTGCCCTCTGGCAGTCAGATGAGAGGGAATAGGAGACTAAGGAAAGTAGAAAGGTGTTGAATAGCCAAGGCATCGTGATGAGATCTGAAGTCATGGGCTTACCCTGGGAAGGGTATCTTGTTCCCTGGAGTTGAGGCCAGGCAGAATGGAAGATGAAAGTGGAATGAGTTGGAAGTACTAATGATAAATAATAGCGTAGCCATGAGTTCTGGTCAGTGAAAGCACATGTGGTGGGCCTTTCTTGGGTTCAGGTTGCCTTTTTTGTGTTTGTTCTTTCCTGAGCTTGGGAAATGAGTACCTCTCTGAAGATGGATGCGTCCAGGGCTGGAGGCAACCTGGTGATTTCAAGAAGTCTAGAGGTCCTGGGGGAAATGAGAATAACAGTTGATTGTGGCAATGTTGGGAGTTGGCTGGTGGTGGGGAAAACTTTTGGATCAGAGAGGATGGACACTGACAAGAACATTGGCCTGAGTCTATTTTAACAGCAAATGTCTGGGGGAATTGTGCAAGAGTGCCCATTTGAGATGAAATAGAAAATGTCTACAAACATAGAGAGCATTATGAAATACAAAATGGATAATTTTGATTACATAAAATTGAAATGTTTTTGTACAAACAAATTCAATGTAACCAAGATTAGGAGGGAAATGAGAAATTGGGAAAGAATTTTTTTCTTTTTTCTTTTTGAATATGTTAACTTTTGTTTATTTTTGGTTTACATCATTCATTTCCACAAGATTTTGAGTTACAATTTTTCTCCCCATCTTTCCCCTATCGACCACCCCAAAAACAGCGATCCCACTGTATAGCCCCTCCCCTAATCTGCTCTCTCCCATATACTCCCCCATTACCCTCTGACTTTCTGGTAGGGCAAGATGGATCTCCCTGCCCCAGTGCTTGTATATCTTATTTCCTAATTGCATGTAAATAATAATAATAATACATATGTATATATTTTAAACATTTGATTTTAAAACTTTAAATTATAGATTCTTTCCCTTCCTCACTCATCACCCACCCCCACTGGAAAGACAAGCAATTCAATACAGGTCATTGTGTAGTTACGCAAAACACCTCCACAATGGACATATTATGAAAAACTGAAAATATTTCCCTCTACCCTATCCCGCCCCCCACTTGTTTTATTTTCTACTTTGTCCCTGTCCCTTTAAAAAGTGTGTGCTTCTAACAACCCTCCCCCGCCTCCTCTCCGTCATCCCCCCTCTCATCCCCTCTAGGGTAAGATACCCAGTTTAGAGTGTATGTCATTCCCTCCCTAAGCCAAATTCAATGAGAGTAAGGTTGACCCTTTCCCTTTTGCCTTCCTGTTCTTCCCCTCCATTGTAACAATTATCCCTTGCCTCTTCTATATGAGAGGATTAAGCCCATTCTGTCTCTCCCTGTCTCCTCTCCTACCTCTCAATTTTACCTTTTAAAATATCATCCCTTCCTATTCAATTGATTCTGTGCCCTCTGTCTATGTACACATATATACAGACACTCCCATATGTATTCCTATACATATATACCCTCTTATATAGACATATGTGTATGTGTACATATATGTGCACATTTATATTTCCTTTACCTATCCTCATACTGAGAAAAGTTTCATAAGTTACAATTGTCATTTTTACATGTTGGCATGTAAATAGTTCAACTTTGATAAGTTCCTTATGATTTCTTTTCCATGTTTACCTGCTCATGATTCTTATATTTGAGTGTCAAATTTTCTGTTCAGTTCTGGTTTTTTTCATTGAGAATGCTTGAAAATCCCCCACCTCATTAATAATCATATTTTCCCCTGAAACATTACACTGAGTTTTGCTGGGTAGGTGATTCTTGGTTTCAATCCTAGCACCTTTGATCTCTGGAATATCATATTCCAGGCCCTTCGATCCCTCAATGTAGAAGCTGCCAGATCTTAGGTTATCCTAATTGTGTTTCCACAGTATTCAAATTGCTTCCTCTTGGCAGCCTGTAATATTTTCTCCTTGATCTGGGGACTCCAGAACCTGGCTATAATATTCCTAGGAGTTTTCTTTTGGGGATCTTTTTCAAGAGGTGATCTGTGAATTCTTTCAAGTTCTATTTTGCCCTCTGGTTCTAAAATATCAGGGCAATTTTC
>JAQQSW010023405.1:0-10277 GCA_028646575.1 Pseudocheirus occidentalis
TAAGCCTGGGCCTCAGTTTTCTTATCTGTTAATTGGGGAAATATACTAAATAGCCTCTGAGTTTCCTTCCAGTTCTTAATCTGTGACATTTAAGTATCATTTAAAGTGATACTTTCAGAAGACAATTCTTGTTTGTTCTTGTTTCTTTTTTTCTTTAAACTTTTGATTATTTTTGGTTTACATCATTCATTTCCATGAGATTTTGAGTTACAAATTTTCTCCCCATCTTTCCCCTACCCACCACCCAAATTGTTCTTGTTTCTTGATCTGTAACTGTGAGTCCTAAAGGACTGGAATTAATTCTGGAATTCCCAGAATTAAAACTACCTCCATCAGAGGAGTACATTGTCTGTAGACTCAAGATGAAGGAAGCTTCAGAGACCACTTGTGTGACTCAGTCACTTTACAGAGGAGGAAACAGAGACCTGAAGAGGTCATGTGACTTGCCCAAGGTCAGAGAGAAAGTAAGACCTAGAGGCAAGATTTGAACCCAGATCCTTTGACTCTTGGAGCGGAAGTTCTTTCCACTGTAGTGTCTTAAGGATTTGGCTGGGACACTAAAAGTTTTGGCACCTTTCCCATAGTCCAAGTGCTATTATATCAAAGGCACTACTTGAACTCATCTCCCTGACTCCATAGCCGGTCCTATATACACCATACAGGATGACCACCAGCAGAAATGGATTGTAAGCCTCCCTTTTTTACTAATTTTCTTTAATATATGTGTGTATGTATGTATGTATGTGTGTATATATATATAGCATATATATAGTATAGATATACACACATATAGGTATATACACACCCATATATAAATGTATTAAAAATCACAGTAGTAAGAATACATATTTGTACAATACTTTATAGTGTTCACATATCTTATATCATTTTATTGTCAAAACATCCTAATGTGTGGGCCCAACACGTATGATTATTCCTTTTTAGCAGACAAAGAAATTGAAGCTTAGAGAGGTTATCCAAGTTCAAATAATTACTAGGTGAAGGAGTCAAGTTTTTCTCCCACCTACTTTCAATGCGCTTAACAAAGAAGGGAGGCACAGTAGCCGCAGATCTGACCCAGAATCAAGAAGACCTGGGGTGATGTCCTGCCTCGGATATATAGTGTCTGTGACCCTTTACTTCTCAGCACCCCCATGCATCCCTCTATGAATAAGTCATAGAGCAATGGCAGATGGACATTAGGAGAGGGACTTTGTTCAGTGGGAGTTCTCAGTGAAATCAAAGGTCAGGGTCAAATCAAAAGTTGATGGATGGATGGGAAGCTGTGCTAAGAGCTAAATATACAAAGTCAACAGCTTTAGACCTCATGGAGCTTAGGTTTTTATTAGGGTCGTGGAGGCTGAGGAGATAACACACACACAAGTAAAGAAATACAGAGTAAATTCATAGTGATTTTCTGGATGGGATGGCATCAGCAACTGGTTGGGGTGAGATCAGTATTGACCTCTAATAGGAAGCACTAAACTGAGTTTTTTAGAAGTTAGGGTTTCTAAGACATAGAGGTGAGGAGGGTGTGTATACCAGGTATGGGGGAGAGGGAGAGGGGAGGACAGTCAGTGCCATGTGGGAGGAAAAGTGAACAGATTGACTTGACTGAAAATGGAGCTTGTAATGGGGAATACTGTGATGTGAACCAGGAAGGATAGACCAAAACCAGGTTTGGAAGGACCTTAACTGTCAAAGAGGCAAGTTTGTATTATATTCTGGAGGCAATAGGAGGTCAGTGAAGTTTATTGAGTAGAAGACAGCTTTCGGAACAGCATTTAGCTGAAAATGGATTGTTTGATACATGCACTGATTCCCTCTGCTTCATTCCCAGGTCGTATCTTCATATACAACACATGTGGCTTTCATGGCCTGGTTTTGGCCTCCTAGATAACCTAAAAATTACGACTGATTTTTCCCATTGTCTATGAGCAAACACATATCAAATAAAATTTGAAAATAAAGTTCTTTTTTGTTGTTATTCTTGGGTTTTTGGAGGGGCAAAGGCAAGGCAATTGGGATTAAGTGACTTGACGTATGTCAAGTATCTGAAGCTGGATTTGAACTCAGGTCCTCCTGACCTCAAGGCCAGCACTCTATTCACTGTAGCACTTAGCCACCCTGACAATAAAGTCCTTTGAATGCACATTTCATAAATGTTGATGCAAAAAATGTAGCAGAAATCTTCATTTAACTTCATGCATTTTTTACAAAATCTGCTTTTCTGGGAACCATGTTTGACTAGGGAATTCTGAAAATGCACTTAATAATATTATATTATAAATAACAAATAGGTAATATGACCCTGGACAAATTGCTTTATCTCTCAGTGCTCTAGGACTGAAGTGCAAAAATAGCCAGAAGGCCCCAGCCTGCAACATTCCTGAGCGTGCCCCAATCCTAATTAAAATGTAATTAGGAAATATTTAACAAACTCCATAAAAATATAATAGAACACAGATAAAATGAACTGTGATTTTCACAGGACATATGTACCAATTAGGGCCTTTTTTCTATTTAAATTTGACACCACTGCTCTAGGAAATTTTTCTTAAAAAAAAGTAATTTATTTATTTTTAGTTTTCAGCATTCAGTTTTACAAGATTTTGCATTCTAATTTCCCCTTCCCTCCCATTGCCCTTCCCCAAGACGGCATGTGATCTGATATGGACCATCCATGTGGAAACTCTTGAACTACAAGCTGAGAAGGTGTCGTGTATGGCTATGAGGGTTTCCCCTTGGAGGAGTTCATTGTACCAATGTGTCATGGTTCTCATCTGTATCCTTTTCTACAACCACTCATTCTTTCCCCTCCATGGCGTTCTGTTATCCATTTCTTTTCCCATTCGAGGGAACATTGCCAGTGCATACATTAGAGTTACCCTTGAGCCCTTCATTTCTCCTGACTCTTTGGCTCCTGGGATGTTCTATAGTATTTCTGTACCCCTTTCTCATGTATCTGCCAGACTGAGATGGAAATCCATAGGCTGGTGGTGTCTCAAACTGAAAACAAATCCTTCTTCCCGTTTTCAGGTACAATGTAACATGACCGTCTCCTTCCTTCAGGATGCTACACTGTTTCCTTTAAAGTGGCTGTGTTATCTAGACACAGTATTTCCTCTTACTGCTGTTGGCATCTTTGTCCATCAGTCTATCAACTGGAGCTGTTTTCTGCAGTAAAGCCCGTGTCTGTTCAGTCACATGTGAAGACAGGTCCTAAGGTCTGCTATGTTTATTTTCATTGACTACTTACCTGAGAACCTCCTCCTCCCAGGGGTGACTGAGATGTACTTAGGAGAAGATAGAGTTCCATCTCATCAATCAATCAACATGTTTTAGCACAGTGCCCTCTGTACCAGGCACTGGACTAAGCCCTAGGATAACAAAGAAAAACTGCAAAACGATGCTTGTGTTTACTGAGTTTCCACTCTCATAACAATGGCCACAAGTACATTTTAAATTCACATAAGATACATAGAGACTGTTGACCTTGGATATAGGGAGTGAAGAAAGGAATACAACACATATATTAATTTCTTAATTGATGTTTCTATTATATTGCATTATTATAATAATTCTGTTAATATTAAGTCTATTATATAGATACACAATAAATATAAACATATTTTATATAGATTTATACAAATTTTAAAATAATCAATATAATAATTATCACTATTAATAAGTACATACAAGATAGACACAGAGTAGAAAGATACAAGATAACCTTGGATATGATAGGAGTTGGGGGGAAGGACCAGAACAAAAAGATAAAGTGGCACAGTAGCCAGTGTTGGGCCTGGAATCAGAAAGGCATCGTTGTTGAGTAATTTCAATTGTGATCCCATTTGAGGTTTTTTTGACCAAGATGCTGGAGTGGTTTGCCATTTCCTTATCCAGTTCATTTTATGTATGAGGAAACTGAGGAAAATGAACCTTAAGTGACTTGGCCAGGGTCACACAGCTAGTAAGTGTCTGAGGTCAGATTTGAAGCCATCAAGATGAGTCTTTCTGATTGCAAGCTCAGTGTGACCACCACTGTGCCACCTGAGTTCAAAGCTGGCCTCAGATATTCCCTAGCTGCATGAACCTGAACAAGTCACTAAAAAAAAACCATCATTTGCCTCAGTTTCCTCATCTGTAATATTGGGATGATAACAGCATCTCCCTCCCAGGGTTGTTGTAAACATAAAATGAGGTCATGTGTGCAAAGTGCTTAGCACAGTACCTAGCAACTAGTAAGTATTATATAATGTTTGTCATTATCATTATTATATATAATATTCATAAAGAGTAGATATATGGCAACCATCAATGGAAAGATTTACTGCAGAAGTGATATTTGAGGTGAGTTTTAAAAGAAGCAGAGATTCCAAGGGGCAGAGTTGAGAAAAGAGAAATTTCCATCCCCCAAAATAGAAAGACAGAGATGAGAGATGAAAAATCAAGAGCACGTCAGCCGATCTGGCTGAACTGCAGAGTGTTTGGAAGGGAATGGTGTGGAAGGAGACTGGATAAGGTGAAAGGGGCCAGACAGCAAGAGCTTTAAATGCCACTGACGAGTTTATCACACAGGTAACACAGAAACTAGTGAAGGGGAGAGGAGAGAGAGTGATATGGAGCTGGGATGGAGTCAGGGAATGGCAGCAGCGAGGATCTCTGGTTGGGCACTGGGCTGGAGAGATGAATGACCGTCAGGTACCTGGAGTCAACCTAGACTCATCTTTAGCACCAACTCCTTTGTATCATCCTATGAGGAAGGAGGAGCCAGCCTGTATATAGAGTGCACATGTGAAGCCTGATCTGTCTAGTATCTGAAGCTCAGTGTCCTGGCATTGAGAGGACTGTGGTCTGAAGATCTGGGCCTTGCAGGATAAGGGAAAAGATACAGTAAGCATTTATAAGTACCTACTCTCTGCCAGGAACTATCCAAAGTGGTTTGCAAATTTTATTTCTGTTGATTCTCACAGTGATCCTGGGAAGTTCTTTACATTCATTTTGAACCAGTCAGTAGTTTCTGTTTTGGCCAGAGGGTCTTCCCCTCCAGATCATTTTTTTAAACTCAGCCTTATTTCTTATTTAGCCTTAATCACTGAATGGGTGTTGCCCCAGTCAAACTGAGACCTGTTAAAGACCTTAGCTTGAAACAGCCAAGGTCCTGACTGCAACCTGGGCCATCTCCAGGTGTCCTCATCCATGTCTTGTCACTGGACCCAGATGGCTCCGGAGGAGAAGGTGAAGCTGGTGACTTTGCACAGCTCCCTCACTTACATGGCGCCACCTCCCTGATGTCATGGTCCTCTTCAAGAAAGAAGGACAAACAACATTAAGAATCCTGAATTGTAGGTGCTATTATTATCCTCCTCATAATAGTTCAGAAAACCAGAGTAAACAGAGTGACTTGCTCAGGGTCACACAGTTAGTATGTCTGAGTCACATATGAAATCCCATCTTCCTGACTCCAGGTGCAGAACCTCATCCACCGTACTGTTGAGCTGGATATTCCAGTTACAATGGCCTGCAGAGATGGTTTAATGAAGCAAGGTGGGTGGGTAGAGGCAGCCTTCAAATACAATCCCTGAAGGGGTCTCGAACTGGAGCATTTGTGACCAGTGAAGGAGTGCATACAGCCTGGTGTCTGTAGCCGGTCTCCCCAACCTGGGTCCTGGGTGGAAGAGAAGGAAGACTTCAGGGTTGTCGTGGCAACACAGAGCCCAATAGATGTTGCATCCACCTACAGCATCATGTCCCTGGGTAAAAAAGGCAGGGACCAAACAGAGCCTTCTAAGAGGGGCAGGAACTAAGCCTGGACTACACATGCCCTCTGCTCCAGTAATGGTGGTACCCCTCCCACTGCTAACCCTTAGCAGACAGAGGCCATGCTCCTGTACATACAATGACCTCTTTGTACACCCTACAATTCCTAGCCCAGCTATAGCATGCAGTCTATATTCAATAAATATTTTGATTCAATCCAACAAATAGTAAGAATCTGCTGTGAAAAGCATTGAGGATATAAAAAGAAAAATAAAATAAAACAAAACAATGAAACAGTCCCTGCCCTCAAGGAAATAAAAAAAGCTCTCTAGCCCTGGCAAGTGCTGGATGGTAGGAATCCTAGGCCCTGCCTTTTTAAGTAAAGCATCCAAATACCTTGACTCATGTGTGAGTTTTTGGCGTCTTTGTACACTATCAGCCTTCTCTGTTATGTAATTAGTCTGAATAATAGCGCTCTTGTGGCTTGTAGAAACTTCTACTTAAATTTCTACCAATATCTTTTTTTAAAATTTTCTTTTTGCATGTTTTTGCAAGGCCAGACATAAATGTTCATGCATTTTCTCCCTTCCTTTTGTTAAATTTGACATCTTTCCTCTTCCATCTCTTTTTATTTTTAAGTTCAGAGAAGGAGAAAGTTTCCACCTACCTACTTATTTCTCCTGGTGACCATGATAAGTAAGACCTTCTGACTTTGAAAACCAATTTCTTGCTCTTCTTGCCTGGTTTACTACAGATCTGTCATGGCAACCTCACCTCTTTTCCATCCCATCTACTTGAATGGGGTTCCCAAGGAAAATAAAAGATGATTTTATAGTTTCTCCCCGTGGATACTGGAAAAAGGGTAGTTTTTCAGAACAGAACTAAGCTTGTGGAAGCCAAGATAATGAGTCTCGATTTTGACACATTGAGTTTCAGGTGATGGGGAGGTCATTAAACTAGGGATTCTCAATCATTTTTTGTGTCATGTACCCCTTGGATCCCTCAGCATCATGTTTGCCTATGAATAAAATAAAAAAATATATATATAGGATTGCCGAGGAAACCAATTATGTTAAAATTCAGTTAAATATATATATAGGATTGCCGAGGAAACCAATTATGTTAAAATTCAGTTATCAAAATATTGGGGAAAAAAAGTTTACGAAACTTAAGTTAAGAATCCATTTCCTAAAGACAGAAGTGTGGAACTTGAACAGAGATTAGGATATAGAATGGCAAGTATCAGTTTGGGAGTTCACTATAAGGGTGGGAGGTGAATAAAAATGACCTTGCATAAGTTTGAAGGCTCTCAGAACACTCATTGCTTTCACATGAGAGCCATAATCCAATAAACCCTGTTCTAAAGATAAGGAAACCCATCTTGAGTGAAATTCACATAAGTTAAGGGACTTACCAGAGTCACTTAGCTTACAAATGCCAAATCTGGAATAGAGAGAGATAAGTAGCATAGTGGGAAGAAAGCCAGCCTTGGAGTAAGGAAGTCTCAAGTCTGAACCTTGCCTCAGTCACTTAACTAGTTGTGTGACCCAGGACAAGTCACATAACCTCTGTCAGCCTCAGGTTCTTAATCTGTGAAAGGGGAATGATAGTAGCATGCACTATGTAGGAAGGATCACATGATATAATGCATCTTGCAAATTTTGAAGTGCCATATAAATGTCATTATTATTGATTTAAACTCAAGTCTCTCCTGATTTCAAGTCCAAGTCTATCCCATGATGCTGCTATAAGAGAATAGATAAGCTTAAGGTAACACATATGACAAAGTCAGATTAGAGGCTAATAGCAAAGCCTAGGGAGACGGCCACATTTAAGGGATGAGAAGATGAGAAAATAGAAGGAGAAGGAGAATAGAGAAGTAGGAAAACATGAGCAATAATGATTGAATAATTCATATTTGTTTGGTCCTTTTTTTAATTCCAAAGGGCTTTCAATCCATTTGTAGTTTTCGGGGGTTCATCCGGGGAGTTCTCAATTCAACCTGAGGAGTTTACAGGGAGGTGAACCTTTTGGGTGGGTCTTTTCATCTCCTTCTGAAGGCTGCAAGCAGGCTTCTTTGAGGAGGAAGCAGGGTACCATAAAACAAAAACTGAACTTGGAGTTTGAGGACTTGGGTTCGAATTCTACTAATGACGTTGGGCAAGGTACTTTGTATCTCTGGGTCTCAGTTTCCTCAACTATTTAACAAGGCCTGATAACCTCTGATGTTCTATTCAGCTTTGATTTTGTGAGCCTGTAATCCCATGACCTCTTTTATATTCTGTGTAAAATGACTAGGAATAAATTGATTGGCTCAGACTATTGAATTGTGAGAGGAGGAGCCACACACCGTGTTGTCACACAGTCTTTAAAGGAGATCAGCTGTACAGTGGAGCTTTTTAAGATGTAAGATGCTTTGTAAACAGCTGAGCTAGGATGCTAAGATTCAACCAGATTGGGGGATGGATCCTTTCCCCTCCTTGTGCCCACCCCAAGCAGCTAATGGCTGCCTTGAGGCAGAGGTTCACAGGAGATGCAATACTCTCACCTACATGGTCCCAGAAGACTTCTTGCAGTTTGGTACTTGGAAATAAGCCTGTACAACCAATGACATGCTGTCAATCACATGGCAGTCACAGACAGAAGAACCAAGATGTCCAAAGTGGGACTTCCTGACACTTTAACATCTAAAGAAGTTTTGAGAATGCCTAAACTCAGCCTCCCAGATAGAGAAGGTGGAAATCACTAGGTAGCAAGTTCCTGGAATTCATCTTACCACCAAGAGAAGGGAGATTTCCTGGGTAGCTTATCTGCATGTCCCATCTATCCAACCTAGATCATCTTACCATCTGCTTACCACCACTGTCTTGCTGACCTGATGGGATGAGAATCCACTTCCTCCCTCCATGTAAGATCTGGACCTCTGCCTCATGGACCTCCAAAATCCATGCCCCAGTCTCTGAGGAAATTAATCCCTTCATCTTTGGAGTTTCTACTCTAGGACACAACCTAGATTGGGTTTGAATGCATTGATTGAATGAATGCAAACTCGCCTTCTTTGCCCACCATACCTACTGGCTGGCTCTTGATTCCAGATGGTGCTTCCATTCTCTTCCAACTGCCCACTCAGATCCTCTTACCATCTTTCTGCCATTGAACCCTTAACCCGGCACTTTTACTTGTATTTTCCTTGATGTCAGTCCTCTCTATGTACTATCTTCCCCTATTAGAAGAGAAACTACTTATGTCTCTCCTGATTATTCATTTTGCTGACGTAGACTATGAGAGCCCTGGAGTTTCTCCATACCAACCCTGAGGCATTGGGATGGAACCTTAGTGATGGGTTCTACCTCTATCCAATAGAAAAATCATGGTGTTTTGGGAGCATAGTAAGTATGCTTTCCTTACCCTTCCAGGTGTCAGAGACAGACTGCCAATAGTTCATAGCTGGCAGTATTAAAGGCAGGTGGAGAATCAGGTTTGATCAGCATCCCTGTGTGGTCTTTTAGAATACCCAGAATGTTTGCTATTCCCCCTTTCCATTCTTCAGCGTCACTGAAAAGGGTCTCCAGGTGTTTCCAGGTTTGGCCCACTACCATCATCTTAGTCAGCTTTGGCTGAGAAGAAAACTCTGGAATGGAATAGTAATTGGGAAGGCTGTAGGCATGAATTGGTTTTCTGAGTAGGGGGCGGATAGCCATTTCTATGAGAAGTGTTGGCATTTTTGGCATCTCTCTGTGTGTTATATGGTACCTTGACAACAAGCAAGTTGGAACACACCAGTGGTTTTAAATAAACTAATCTACAGTATAATCTATAGGGTTATCTTTACCAGTATACTTTGCAGGAGGTGTATTTCATGACATATAATTAGAGTCTGTGAAATTGCAATGACTTGTAATCAAAGCAATGGATTAATTTGCTCCCCCCTTCACATGTTTCTGCATTATAGTATTAATGGCATTCACTAAAAAGTAAGGCATTTATCCTTGGGTTTTTTAAACTTATTTTTCCATGTATTCATTTGATTTCATAATCAGTTTTAAAGCTAGAAGAGATAAACAATCTACTGATTTATCCACTTATTCAATTGTTTTCATAATCAGAGTTTTAGTTAGAAGAGACAATCTACTGATTTTTCCCGTCTATTCAGGTTTTTTTTACAAGTGGAATTTTAAACCTAGAAGAGACAAAAAAATCTACTGATTTTCTCATTTATTTAGTTGTTTTCTGTAATCAAGACTTTAGATCTAGAAGGGACCAAAATTCTACTGATAATTTCCTATTTATTCAGTTGTTTCACATGATCAAGGTTTTAGATACGGAAAGGACTTAAAGTTTCAGCCCTCCATTTTACAGATGAGGCAAGTAAGATGCAGGGAGTTTAGGTTTAAACCTCTAAATTCCCTTCTCTCTTAGCTTTTGAACCAAGGATGAAACCATGCAAGTTGTGAAAGACAGACAGAATTTGAACCCAGGTCCTCTGACTCAAACTGGATACTCTTACCAATGAA
>JAQQSW010023406.1:0-10277 GCA_028646575.1 Pseudocheirus occidentalis
CAGTTCACATAAGTCATTCACAGCTGACCATTGCTACAATGTTGCTGTTACTGTATACAATGTTTTCTTGGTTCTGCTCCCCTCACTCTGCATCAGTTCACATAAGTCATTCACAGCTGACCATTGCTACAATGTTGCTGTTGCTGTATACAATGTTTTCTTGGTTCTGCTCCCCTCACTCTGCATCAGTTCATATAAGTCTTTCCAGGTTTTTCTGAAATCTGCCTGCTCATCATTTCTCATAGCACAATAGTCTTCCATCACAACCATAAACCACAACTTGTTCAGCCATTCCCTGATTGATGGTATCCCTTCAATTTCTGATCTTGGCCACCACAAAAAGAGCTGCTTTAAATATTTGTGTACATGATGACTTTTTTTTAATTGGACACAGGATTTCATCCTCTTGGGAACTCCTGGTGAAGAACTCCCTCAAACAATCCAGGTGACCAGCTCCACTCTCTGCAACTTTAGTTTTAGAGATCTGTTTGGGGAGGGGGGCACTAAGAGGTTTAGCAGCCTCGAGGTCACACAGAACCCTCTAGGTCCTCAAGTGCAGCAGCCCTTTGACTCCAAGTTTTGCAGAACTTCTTTTAAGGGGATTTGTTCTGTGAAGTCTGGATTCCATCAAAGGGCTGCACTTAAGGACCTAGAGGGCTACATGTGGCCTTGAGGCTGCAGGTTCCCCACCCCTGGTTTAGAGATTTGAATCTTGGTCTTCCCACCTTTTATAGTCCATGTGATTTCCTTTCTTCTGAGGTAATAATGATAACAAACAATAATTATGGTAAATATAGTTCCTTATGGTTGGCAAAGTACTTTCCATCTATTACTTCATTCAATGAGTTTACAGATGAGGAAACTGAGGTTAAGTGATTTGCCTACTATATCACACAGCCAATCTAAGTAGATTCTGAGACTGAATTTGAAATCAAGTCTGGGATCTAACCCCTGAACTTCCTGGCCGTAACGTCTTTGAGGTGGTTGGCAGTAAACATAATAAATAGAACGCTGGCCTAGCCAGAAAGACAAGCGTTCAAATCCTCCCTCCTTACACATCCTGGCTGTGAAATTCTGTACAAATTCCTTAATCTCTTAGCATCCCAGACAACTCTCCTGACAACAAGTTGCAGAATATTTGCTAATCTCTAGTGGCAGACCCCACCAGGGAGAGGCCTACTAGCAGTGGGGCAATGGTACCTCCTGCAGCCAAGTTCTGGCCTTCCTTGGCAAAGAGAGACCAATCTCCAGGCTTCACTGGCTTTTTCACAAAATCCTGGCTCAAGTTGTGCTTCTCCCCTCCTTGAGTTAAGTAAGTGGTGGGTGGTGCCTTCCAGCTTCTTCAAGTGACCTTCACCCTGTATTTCTCCTCTAGAATGTCTCTGATCATTGGTAGAGGTCCAGGCAGGGACTGGTGAGGAGGGCGTCCTCTCCACTGAAAGGCTCCCATTGTCCATCACAGAATGTGGTTCTGGGGTCTCAGCATCAGGTAGAATGAAAATGTCACTTTGACTTGGAAGGTCAAGGTTGGGAGAGGCCAAGTGCCCATTCCTCTGGAGCTCAGGCTTTGGTGCCAGGGATCTTCTGGCACCATTCTCTCCAGACTACTTGAAGCACTGCCTAATGGAGACATTCTCCTGGGCAGCTGCCCTGAATAAAGGTCTGGTGAGTTGAACCTAAGAGGGCTGTAAACTCTTAAGACAATGGTTTTCAATGTGGGTCCAGAGCCACTGGGAGAGCCATGACTTGACCCCAATGAGGATGTGGTCACATCCCATTCTTCCTTCTGATTGCCACAGAGTTTGTTTCTAAAGGTAGCCACACATGCCTTTATCCCCCTCCCCTCAATTCTCCCCCTCCTGGTGTGAGCCTGGCCCTCAGAGTAGTTATAACCTGACTGAACCTACAGCTTTGACTGTGCAGATAGCATTGGGGAATTCCACTGACCCCACTGTCCCACCTCCTAATGCTCACCCACTGTCTCCCCATCCCCACCCATCACATTGTGGCTATGGCAGGAGCCTTTTAGAGGGCTGGTTCCGTGCTCGGGGGCAGTGACTGGTAAGTCTACATTTTTTGTTTTGGGTGGCACAGGATGAACAAACAAGGATGGCATGGGCACTGGGTTCAAATCTTGCCTCAAACACTAGTTGTGTGATCCTGGGCAAGGCACTAACTACTCTGTGGGACCCTTAAATGCAATTTGGAATGACAAATGTGAGAACATGACTGAAAAGTCTTTTGATGGCTCTATTGCCTTGAGGCTAAAATCCAAAGCCTGGTATTTAGTCCTTCCCAATTCATTTTCCATTCCTGTCCAGCAGGCCTGCAGGCTGATCCCAGTTGGGATCTTTATTCCCACTCCCATTCATCTGACAAGTCAGTCCCCAGAAGGGCAACTAGATACCTTTACCCCCATAAGATTCTAGGGAGTACCTCTAAAGGGCAGTGGAGTTTCCCCTAATGCTACTGGCTCAAGCCCCCATTCCAATGTGTTCTCTCCAGTATCACTCTCCAGTTATCTCTTCAATATCATTTATTTTCTCAGTGATTAGAAGCTCAGTATCATTTTGACTGACAGGAATTAGCTTTTTCTTTCTTTTTTTTTTTTTTTTTTAGTTTTCAACATTCACTTCCATAAGATTTTGAATTCTAAATTTTCTCCCCACCCCTTTTCTCTCACCTTCCCAAGACAGCATGCAGCCTCATATAGGCTTGGCACATACATTCATGTTGAACATATTTTCACATTAATCATGTTGTATAGAAGAATTAGAACCAATGGGAGAAACCACAAGAAAGAAGAAACAAAAAAGAGAGAAAGCAAATAGATTTGCATTCAGACTCCACGGTTCTTTTTCTGGATATTACAGCATTTCCCATCATGAGTCTTTTGGAATTGTCTTAGATCCTTGTATTGCCGAGAAGAGCTAAGTCTGTCAAGGTTAGTCATCGCACAATGTTACTGTCACTGTGTACAATGTTCTCCTGGTTCTGCTCACTTCACTCAGTTTCAGTTCATGTAACTCTTCCCAGGTTTTTCTGAAGTCCACCTGCTCATCATTTCTTATGGAACAGTAGTATTGTATCACATTCATAAACCACAGCTTGTTTAACCATTCCCCAATTGATGGGCATCCCTTTAACTTCCAACTCTTGGCCACCACAAAAAGAGCTGCTAGAAATATTTTTGTACTGGTGTGTCCTTCTCCCATTTTTATGATCTCTTTGGGATAGCAATTAGCTTTTCCAAAGGGAGATTAATGAAAAGACATAGCAAGAACAGAAGTAAAAAAAAAAAAATCCCCCCCCTGAACTGGAGCATACTCTTCCTTCTGGATACTTAATGCCTTGGTACTTGGGGAGAATGGGTACGAAGGTAAAGGGGCTTCCACCAAGCAAAGCAAGGCAACAAGTGTTTTTTACCCATTTAATGTAGTGCTTGGAAATGCAAATACAAACAAATGACAAAGAGATCCAGCCTGCAAGGAACTTAGACTCTAGCCGGGAAAGACAACACACTAAGTAGCTAAAAAAGAGAGTTGGCAGTGGGGGGCATAATTCTCTACCCTCTGGGTCCTGCTCTTTCACCTGGGTCCCAAGGTCTTTCTGCCCAACACTCTATGGTTTGGAATCTAATAAAAAATAAACTGACCTTGCAGTTATCAGCAGATCCCGACATTCCGGGTGAAATTCTCTCCTATAGAGTCCTGAACTGTGCCCTCCAGATTCACTGAGATACCTCGTGGTTTGGACCTTCTCCAGATGGGCTGCTTCACAGGTAACCCTTTCCCATCAGACCTGAGCCACTGAAACCCCTCACTGTAATAGCAGGAAGCAAAGTACAGGTCTTCTGCTGTCCTCCATGTTGTGGCTTTTGTCCCTCAACAATATGCAGGTACCTCTTGGGTGATCATCTTCTGTCTCTGGGGGAGGGCTACTCGGGAACACCCCTTCTTTCTTTAGAAGCTCTATAAAAGGCCAGATTTCTAAACACTCAAACTTAAGGGAAACACCCCAGAGCTAACACCCCCCAAGAAAGCTCCCTTTTCTGGCTAGGACTCAGACTGCTTTGAATAGACTTCCTCTTCTAACTAGGAAACAGGGGATTAAGGACTCCTCTAGGAATGGGAACATCTGTGCTCAGAAAGGGGGGAAATGGAAAAGACATCCCTGAGCTCTTCTCCTGGGCCTTGGGTGAGCAAATGCAGGTGCCAGGTGCTCGTGCTCCAAGGTACATGTGAATTCATCCCTGAACCCTGAGTGGACCAGCTCTGCTACCTTTCTGCATCTCTCCAAAGAGAGGAGAGGTCAAAAGAAGCAGAGAAGATGGCTCAGAGGGGTGACTTCTAACAGAGTCCATTCTCCAACCCTCCTCACTTTGTTTTCAAACCTCTTTGAATCCTTCTTTGGGCCCAGATTAATTCAGAGTGGAACAGATTCTGGGACCCTCTATTGCTAATGAGATAGTTCCTGGGGTTTTATTAATCTTTCTTAAACAGAGAGGAGGAAGAAAGGGACACAGGCTATGTTTATGATCTGCCTTCCGGAGTCAGGGTTGAGCAGGCAAGGAGGTGGGCCCAAAGACACAGGCAGCTGGCTGGAGGAGTGGTCATCCCAGCCTGGGGAGGCTGGAGCAGCAAAGGGACCAATCTGTCTCCACCCAAAGTCCGAGAGGACTGCCAGCTACTCGGGAGCACGTTTGCCACTGGACCGGTGATCCAGGGCCTGCTGCTTCCTGAATTTTGTTGTTTCTGAGAGACAGATCCTTCCCTCATTCCTTTATGAGCCACCAGGCAGATGTGCTTGGGACCTTCTCCTGTCCACTCAGAAGAGAGAGGGAAGCAGGCATGATGGGAGAGAAATAGCTGATGGGGTCCCAGTAGTATAGATTTAAAACTGGGAGGGACCTTATAGGTTTTTCTAGTCTATACACCCCACTTTACAAATGAGAAAACAGAAACCCAGAGGTGGTAAGTGACTTGCCTAAGGTTGCAAAGGTAGTAAAGTCACAGCCCCAGGGCTGAACCCACACAACCAAGCCAAGTTAGAAGAGCATCTCCATCTGTCCAAGGAGGAAGACCCTGTAAATAAGGGGGTGATCCTGAGTGGGTGACTCCATGGGTACTGAGGGGAGATATTGAGAGTCAGACATGTCAAGGCATGGGGGAGCAGTCAAAATTCAATTATAATCTATAGTTTAATATTTCATCCCTAGACCGGAACCTTGACAACCATGGAGTTGTTTTTTTGAGTTGTTTATGGACCAAAGCACAGTTTGCAGGATTTGAGCATCCTCTTGTGGCCAAGGTGGATATTGCAGCTGGTTGAAAGGAGAATCCAGGCAGGTACAAGACAGACTGTGCAGTTTCAGGTTATGGTCAGAATGTCATCCCTTTAGTTTTTCTTGTGTGGATTGTCAGGTCAAACTCTTCTGAGTGATTGTGAATCACATTTAGGAGGCTCTACAGTGTTCTGGGAGCATACGGCTCTTCTTGAGCCTTGAGACTGAAAAGAACTGGGGATGTCAGCCTGGGGAAGATGGGGAGGGAGACATTTGACTGGCTGGCTTGCATGAGTAAATGGGATATCCCGCAGGAGTGGGTTATCCCAATCCTTTCCAGATTTTGTTGGTTGACTCCAAGTCTAGGCATTCTTGGACTGTTTTGAAGGTATATGAGCTTCAGAATCCTGATATAAATGACTAGATGGAACCCTATATTGATAGGTATCAGGTGTGCCAATGTCATTGCATGGCTTTGTGTCTTTTAAATGATGGGCTTGGGTGGAAAATTATGACCAGGGTAGTTTAAAGCTAGTTATTATAATGGATTTTTATCCTTAATGTCAGTTTTCTTTCCCATACAAGAATGACAGGCAAATTCAGGAATTGTTCTATATATATATATATCTATCTTTTTGCATTCTCACATTTTAAAATTTTAGTTTTTTCCTAGTAAGCACTTGGTAAATGTTTATTGATTGACTGATTCAGAAGCAGCAGGAAGTTAACGTTAGTGCCCTCTTGTTGATGCTTCCCATATACTCTGTATATATCTTGCTGGTACAAAATAGCTATTTGCATGTTCTCCCAGTTAGGCTGGGAGCTCCTTGAGGGCAGGGCTAGGGATTATCTTTTGCCTTTCTCTGTATCCCTAGTGCCTGGCACATAGTAGGCATTTTATAAATGCTTCTTGACTTGATTTGATGGCTGTCTTCGAGAATCTGAAGGGCTGTCCTGTGGAAGAGGGATCCTTTGTTCCATTGGGCTCCATGAGACAGAACTGAAAGCCACGGGTGGAAGTTGCAAAGATGCCGATTTAAGCTCAATGTCAGAAAAATCCTACTATGTGTCAGGTGTTTCACAAATATTATATCATTTCATGCTCAGAACAACCCTACAATGTAGGTGCTGTTATTATATCCATTTTATAGACGAGGAAATTTGGGGCTAACAGAGGGTCTAAGTTTGAACTCAGGTCTTCCTGACTCTGGCCTGGTTCTATCCACTGAGCCATCTAGTGCCTCAAATGCTGATTTTACTCCTCCCTCACTGACTATCCCACTCTCCCCAATAGTTGTTCCAAACTCTCCTCTCCTTAAGCTTTTCTCAGCCCCCCTTTCCTCGCTCCAGCTGAGGACCCCACTCCATGCTTTACTCTCCCCTCCATCACCCACCACTCTCTTCCTTTACTTTCTGATGAAGAGATGACCTGTCTTCTCACCGTCATCCCCTCTATATGCGCCTTTGCTTCCTTCCCCTCCCATCCTCCGTAGCAAATTGCCCCCATCGTCAGTACCTTCTCTAGATTTTAATCTCTCCCTGCTGCCTAGAAACCAAGAAGTGTCACTATTCTTTAAAAAACCCTGGCCTACTAAGCAACAAAAACCGGTATTTACATAGCGCTCTAAGGTAGGTAAAGTGCTTTACAAGTATTACCCCACTTTACCCTCATGACAATCCTGGAGGGCAGGTGCTATTATTCTTCTCATTGTACAGATGGGGAAAGTGAGGCAGAGAGAGGTTAAGGGGCTAGCACAGGGTCATGCAGTTATTGTGTCCGAGGTTGGATTTGAATTTAGATCTTCCTGTTTCCGGGTCCAGAGCACTATCTGCTGCATCACCCAGCTGCCTCTTCTACCATCCTCACTAGTTATTAACCTGCAATTCCCCTCCCCATCACAGCCACACTCCTTGAAAAAAGCCACCTATTCCTATTGCCTCCACTCTGTCCTAGCCTTCTTCAGCCTGACTTCTGACCTCAGCCTCATCGGTCAGCTGAAGTTGTCCTCTGCTAAGTTATCAGCAACCTCCAAATCATCTCCAAATCCAATGGCCTTTTCTCAAGCCTCATTCTTCTTGATGTTTCTGCAGCCTTTGATTCGGCTGATGATCTTCCGGATACTGCACTGGCTGCTCCCCGTGCTGGGAACTCGTGTTCCCCCACCTCTGCCTTTTAGAATCCTTGCTTTCTACAAGCCTCATCTTGAACATCACCTTCAGCAGGAGATTTTTCCTGATTCCCCCTCTACCCCATGCCCCATCCCAAACACTCACTTGGTGCCTTCCCTTACAAAGTTCCCTAGTGTCTCATCTATCATAAAAAAGATGCAGGAAAGCAAGAATGTCCTGGGCTGTTCTTGCTTGCCACAGAGATAAAGACAGGAGAGATGGGATACTCAGTCTTCAGCTGGCTGGGGGTCCCTCACAGAGGAGAGATGAAAGACTGGGGGAGCTTACTGGGTGGCAAGCTCTCCTTTTCTTAGCCAGCTAGGGACAAAGGTTCACTTTTGCTACCGCTAACAAAAGTTATGCAGCTGCTTCTCAGAGGCTGCTGATTTTGGTAGTCTAGGTTATGCCTCGAAATCCAAGAAAGGTTTCCTCACTGTTGTTCTGGTGGGGCAAGGGAAAGACTCTGTGGGTTGACCAGGAACTCCCTGCTAACTGAGCTGCTGCTGGGATGGACCTGTGTTCTCTCTGCAGAGACCAGGAGCAATGCCCCCTTCCGCCCCAGACAGGGCCAGGATGCAGAGCAGCTCAAAGTAGCTGTGTCTGAAACAGGGAAGAAGCCAGAAGAGTTCCTCAAACTCTGAGGCTGGTGGGAAGGCCAGGAGACTCTGTCTGGGTCACCCAGATAGTAAGTGTCTGAGGCCACAACTGAACTCAGGTCTCTCTCTCCTAGTTGGAGCTGAGATATTAGTGCCTAGCACACAAGTAGGCACTTAATGAATGTTGACTTGATTATCTCATTCGCAGCTGAAGAGCTTATTCACTTGTGTCTTTTCTGGTATATTCTAATCCACAGAACGTGACTAATTTTTGTTGGCTACTTCACTAGGATAAACCAATTTCCTTCCTGTGAGGATCTTTTGTATAATCAGTATCTGCTGGAAACTATGCTGGTGAGTGAAAGCTAAGGGTTCCCCACCCCCTTAAGAAGTTAAGCATCTCTCTGAACCTGTGTCCCTGAAATAGAGAAAATTTGGGAGAAGCAGAGAGATAATTCTAGCCCCCAAACCCTGTTGGAGACTGGAAAAAAGAGCTCCCAGCCTCAGTGGCCCTTCTGGGGCCTGCATGTTCTTCCCCTCCAGCCCAAGCCAGGATGCTGATGGTGTGGGCACTACCCTTGATTCTCCTGCTCTCTGCAGAGAAATAACCCTAATCCAAGCCATCTGACTATAAATGTCAGGTGAGGCCTACGATAGAGAGGTGTATACTCACCAAACGTATTCACAATGATGGTGAAAGATCCCCAAGTTAAAGAGATTCTCTGGGAATAGTCAGGTTCTCTAGATTCTCCTGTTTGTGGATGCCAATGGGCCAGCTACAAGCCCTGGTACACAGGACAGTCACTTGGAACAGAACACAACTTTTTAAAAGACTCTGACCTGACCATCCATACATAAAAGACCAAGTGGATGAAAAGTATCTGTTGTCTAAATTCCAACATACATTTGGATAAAAAAACCAAAACTCTAGGGTTTATCCATCACCAGTATGTCTAGCTGGTACAAACAGCGGACACATAATAAGCTGGGCCAAGAGTTGACCATGAAGACGCTGGGTTGAATTACTTTTGAGAAACTGCATCGCTCCAGTAACGATCCCACACTTTCCACAGAAACAAAGGCCCATTGTTTAATGCCTGAATTCTGCTGGTGTTACTATTTGGCAGGGAGACAGGAAACACAAGAAGGAATTAAACATAAATATCACATGGGGGGAGGGACAAAAGAGAGGAGCATGGTGGGTGGGAACATACTACCAGTGAGAAACTTTGATAATGATAAGCACTAGCACTTTTGTAGCACTTTCAAGCTTGCAAAGCTCTTTGCCTATGGGAATTAATTTGATATAAAAGACAGCATTGGGAGGGAAATGCTCTAATTATCCCCAATTTTACAGGGGAGGAAATTAAAACACAGAGTAATGCAAGTGACTTGCCCAGGGTCACACAGCTAGTGGGCATCTGAGGTAAGGAATTTAACTTGGGTCTTCCTGAACCCGAGCCCCACTGCTTTACCTACCACATGCTAGCAGCCTGAGAATGGGATTAAGATTTCACCTACCACATCTAAGGTGGGTAGGTGGCACCATAGTGCATAGAGCACTGACTTGGAGTCAATGAGACTCTTCTTCATGAGTTCAAATCTGGTCTCAGACACTTACTAGCTGTGTGATCCTGGGCAAGTCCCTTCCCCCTCTTTGCCTCAGTTTCCTCACCTGTAAAATGAACTGGAGAAAGAAATGGCAAACCACTCCAGTATCTTTGCCAAGACAACCCCAATGGGGTTATAAAGACTCAGACATGAGTGAAACAACAGAATGCCACAGCCAACACATCTGGGCTAACCATCTTGTTGACCAGTCCCTGGGAGACAGCTCTTTCACTTGTATACTCCCATCTCCTGGTGCCCCATGGCCCTCTCTCCTGCCTTTATGGTACCATCTGCCATCTTCTCACCAGCCCCCTCCCACACTGACCCCACACTTTTCCTTTCTCTCTACTCTCCAGTCCTGGTGCCATAATTGAATCAACTCTCCCAACTGCCCCTGGAAAGGGGCTGTTGATTCTACTCTCCCATGGCTCCACTCACTATAACTTGCCTAATCAAAATTCCCCTCACTTGCCACCATTTCCCAATGTGCGTGGTCTCCCACTCTTTTTTTAATGTAATAATTTTTAAAATTTGTTTTCTTGTTTACATCATTCATTTTCATGAGATTTTTGAATTACAAATTTTCTCCCTGTCTTTCCCCTACCCCAACTCCAAAA
>JAQQSW010023407.1:0-10277 GCA_028646575.1 Pseudocheirus occidentalis
GCATGTGTGTATATGTGTTCATATTGGGTACAGGATCAATTGAATACGAAGGGATGATACTTTAAAAGGTGAATTTCTGAGGTGGGAGAGGACTAGAATGAGAGGAGACAGGGAGAGACACAAAGGGTTAAACATCCCATATAGAAGAGGCAAGGGATAACTGTTACAACTTTACTCTCATTTATTCTCATTGAATTTGGCTTAGGGAAGGAAGGACATAAACTCTAAACTGGGTATCATGCCACACAGGAGAGTAGGGGGCATGGGGATGAGAGGCAGGATGACAGAGGGGAGGGCAGGGTCTGGGGGAGGGATGCTGGAAGCACACACTTCAGTAAAGGAACAGGGACAGGGTAGAGAACAGAACAAGATGGGGCAGGATAGGAAGGAGGGACATATGATCAGACTGTCACAATATGTCCACGGTGAAAATGTCCTGTGTAATTACACATGCACAGCCTGTATAGAATTGCTTGTCCTTCCAGTGGGGGTGAGTAACAAAGGAAGAACCGGGGTAATCTGGAATTTAAAGCTCTGTAATACATGCAACTAGGAGTTAAGATGTACAGGCGGTGGGATAGGGAGACCCTCCCTGCTCTTCCAGAAAGTTAAAGGGGTTTTGGAGGAGGGTACAAAAGAGAGCAGATTGGGGAAGTGGGATTGTTGTTTTGGGTTTGGGGTAGGGGAAAGACGGGGAGAAAATTTGTAGCTCAAAAATCTCATGAAAATGAATGATATAAACAAGAAAACAAATAAAAATGTATATTAATAAAAAATAATAATAATAAAAAGAAATCTTAAAGATGGTACCTAAGAAGCTTTCTTTGCTCATTTTAGCAGAATGAAACTTGTGACAGGAAGAAGAGTTGGCTAGTCATATTTTAAGATAACAATTTTCCTTGTGGTGGCTGTCATGGTGTTTGGGTTTTTTAATATTATAATTAATTAAATAATTGGTTTGCTATGATAATTTAGTAGTACTCAGATTTTGAAGAATTGGACCCTTAACCAATTAAAAAAAAACATTTTCAGATACCAATACACATATAAAAAATACATATAAATACATGTAATTTCATCCTATTATTAATACATATTTACCTGCATTTAATACACTATTTGACTTTTAGGGCTAGAAGGAACTCTCATGTGTTTCTGGTATTAGCAACTTCCTTAAAAAGTGGAAACATATAGCCATATCAGTAAGCATTTATTTATGTTACTTAGCACTGGCAATACAAAGAAGGGTAAAAATAGAGTTCCTGACCTCAAAAAGGTGTGCATGTGTGCGTGTGTGTATGACAAATTACTAAATTATTATAGGTAATATCAGATGAATCCTAGGCACCTGAAAAAGTATTATCATTCCCAGAGGTTTCTGGGTATTTTTGAAGGGCAAGAGAGTTCTAGAAGTAACATTTGAAAGTTGTATTAACTGTCCTTTACTAGAGTAAACAATACTATAATATTATCAAAGCAGTAATGAATTAATGTTTAGCTTTCAAACTTTATGCCAAGCCTGCACCAATTAATCCCTGAAGTGAGACAATATAAAAATTGTGCTGTATTTGCATATTCAAATTATGCGTAGTATGCTCAGTTGTGCTGTGCTCAGCCTCTCAGTCATAACATTTCACACACATAAGTCTTAAAATCTAGCTTAAACTGATTCAGGGATAGTTCCCTTATACTGCTGCTATTTTTATGCTATAGTCCTGGTTCATAATGCAGTAGCATCATATTTTGACAAATAGTTCCTGCCCCATTCTGGCATCTTTTAATTGCATGTGTCTGTGTGGCTGGACTTGTCCCAATTTTCTCATGCTGTCATTAATAAAGAGAATGTGTTCCTTAATGAAATTATTCTTTTTCTTAAGCTAAGTTTTTTCTTTATAATTCATTTTCTTTGGTTGTCATTAATGACCCCTTAATTTGCACTCTGACAAGTAGGTAGAAGGGAAATAAGTGTTCCACCTGAATGCCTGGAACATGAAGTCCATTTCCTCTATTTGGCTTTCCAATTGATGTATCCAAGCTACCTTGCCAAACTAACTGCTGACTATCTTTTTTTTTTTAATTTGGGTTCAGA
Organism: Pseudocheirus occidentalis; assembly: GCA_028646575.1. Classification (NCBI taxonomy): domain Eukaryota; kingdom Metazoa; phylum Chordata; class Mammalia; order Diprotodontia; family Pseudocheiridae; genus Pseudocheirus; species Pseudocheirus occidentalis. The sequence goes on from JAQQSW010023407.1 coordinate 2,090, forward strand.
AAGCCAATAGAATTTTAGCCAGAATGCTTGCAGTTAGTGGAGAAAGCTAGTTTAGGCTAATTGACAGAAGAATAATTAACTACATTTGAATTTCTTCCCTTGGTAGGATTTGATTGTGATGTACATGACAGAAAGACTACTAATCTTTGACATGGGAAACTGATTAAAGTTTTTAAAAGAAACCTCAATTATGTTGGATTTTATTGTTAAAGCTTCCCACAAATAAACCATTGGCATCATGAAAGTATTTCTTATAGCTAAAGAAGTTGGGGGTTAGGGGAAGGAGAGATATTGAGTGAAAGAATATCAGAATATTTCTTTAGAATAATTACAACCAAAAGCTATATAAACATATCTCTCCTCCCCTCCCCTTCCCTCCCCTTCTCTCTCCTCTCCTCCCCTCCACTCCCCTCTCCTCCCCTCCCCTCTCTTGCCCCCCCTCCCCTCCCCTCCTCTCCTGTCCTCTCGTCCTCTCCCCTCCCCTCCCCTCCCCTCCTCTCCTCTCCTCTCCTCTCCTCTCCTTTCTTCTCCCCTCCCCTCCTCTCCTCTCCTCTCCTCTCCTCTTTTTTCTTCTGTTGCCCTTCCCTTTCTCTTCTCTCTCTTCCTTTCTTTCCCCACCCTAATCAGAAAAATAAGCATTTAATAAATATTTATTATATTAATAGTAGAGTCTATCATGGGACATTAGGGGTCATTTGTGGAAGCCACATAGTACAGTGAAAATAATACTAAATTTGGGATCAGAATATTCTTGGGTTTGAGTTCTGCAATTTACACTTATTACATATATAAGACTTGGTCAGTCATTTAATCATTCTGGTAATACCTTTCTCACAGTATTGCAATGAGAATTACATGAGACATATCTATGTAAAGTGCTTAACAAGTAATGAAACTACTAAATGCCAGTATTGTTGGCTGATGTAACCAGAATGTCTATTCCAATTTAACTGGTGGATGGTTATCTAGCTTTTGCTTAAATATTATATTACAAGGCAACAACTTGGTCATCTTTAATAATTAGGAATAATATTTTTTCACATCAAGCCAAATTCTGATTCCCTATTAAAACTCCCTATTTGTCCTTGTTCTACCTTCTGCAGCTATACAGAATAGGTTTGCTTTCTGTTCCATGTGTCAGCTCTTTGATGTTTGAGGACAGTGATCAGGCATCCATTTACCCTTTTATTTACTAAGTCTTCATATAACATTCTTCATATAACATGTTTTTCAAATCCCTCACTTATCAATATCTGTCTGATAATGTGTCCCCCAGATATTATCTGACTAGTGGAGGGCATAAGAGAGACAGTTATGACCCTTGTTTTAGACACTTTGCTTCTATTAGCAGGACCTTGTTTCTCATTAACATTTTTGGCAGTCACTTTATTTCATTTACTCATGTTGAGCTTGTAGTCAACAAAGGACTTTCTTTAAGTCTTTTCTTAATGGTCAGCTATTAAATCAAGTTTCCCCAATTTTGTGTTTGTGCAGTTGAGTTTCAATCACAGATATTGTCTCCAATTTATCTCTATAAAGTTATTCTTATATATTCTGGCGTATCCTAACTTTTTAAAAATGTATTCAAATCCTGATTTTTTCAATGGATAACCTGATGGATTATCTCTACCCTGCTTATGTTTTGTCTTCTCTATATTTAATGACCATGACCACATCCAAGTTATTGATAAAAATCTTGTTAAAATAGGGTCAAGGTGCTTCTACTTCTAGGGGTGCAGTAAATATGAAGGAGTAGAGAAAGCACTCAACTCAGCTCTCTCAAAATTCCTTTCCAAACAACTTTAATAGAGGTCAAATCAAATTCTGGAGTGGAAGAGTCAACAAAAGGTCACAGTGAGGTATTTTCCCAGTCCAAGACAATTTAAGAGGTCAGAAAGAGAGTTCTGTGAGTGGGGATGGAGGCTGACCCAAAGCCCTCATGGATGAAACACCAGTGACGGGACCATATATGGTGATAGAAGCCGCAGAGGCTTTGGGAGCTCTCAAATTAGAGATGGTAAGGGGACCTGGTAACTGGTCAGGAAGTTTTAAGGGATCCTTCTAATAGTACTAGACATAGTATCAAATGCCGTTTGACAATTTGATATCCACTTCTATGTCCAACATCTATATCCACTTCTGGGTCATGATGAAAGTGCAGAGAAAAGCATTTTTAGTTAAGTGGGAGAAGAAGACCAGAGAGGCAGTATCACTTCTGGTGACAAGAGATCAGGGACTTTGAGGAACAGTATCACTTCTAGTCCCAAGGAATCAGGGACCCTGAAAAACAGTATCAGTTGCAAACAGGGCCCCTTCTTGGGTAAGGATCAGATAGCAGACCAGGAGAGCAGTGACCACATCTCCAAATCACACCAATTTGAAAGCACTAAAATATCCTAACTCCCAACAATAGCTCTGAAAATAGCAGTGCAAAAAAAGCCTGAAATTTGAGATAGTATACCTCCTCTATCCTATATCAGGAACAGAGCCAAACTTTAATATCAAAATCAAGAAATAGGGTGGGAAAAAGGAGAAAACACCAAAAAAAACCTAATTATAAAAAGCTACTATTGTGATAGGGAAGATCAAAACACAAATTCAGAAGACAATGGAATTAAAACAACCACAAGCAAAGCCTCAAAGGAAAAAAATGTGAATTAGATACAAATTCAACAAGAATTCCTGAAAGAGTTAAAAAATAATTTTCAAAATCAAATGAGTGATAGATAAAAAAATTTAAGTAAAGAAATGAAATCAAAGGAAGACAATTATAAAAAGACAATGAACAACTTGACAAAAGAGGCACAAAAAGAAAATAACACATTAAAGAACAAAGTGGATCAAATGGAAAAAGAAGTACAAAACTTTATTGATGAAAACAACTCCTAACATAGCACAATTGGCCACATAAGAAAAGAGGTACAAAAGTTCACGAAAGAAAATAATTCCTTAAAATTAGAATTGGGCAAGTGGAAGCTAACAACTTCATGAGATATCAAAAACAGTTAAAACAAAGTCAAAGAAGGGACAAGATAAAAAGAGAGAAAGAAAGATAATCAGAAGAAAATAGGATTGGGGGAAAATCACAGTTAGTAATTGTGAATGTGAATAGGATGAACTCACCCATAAAACATAAATGAATATTAAAATGAATTAGAAACCATAATCCAACAATATGTTTACTAGAAACACACCTGAAACAGACCCACACAGTTAAAATAAAATCTCCAGAAGCTGATGCAAAAATTTTCCATAAAATCCTAGCAAGGAAATTACAGCATTATGTCACCAAGGTCACACACTATGATGAGGTGTGATTTATACCAGGACTATAGACCTAGTTCAATATTAGGAAAACTATCAACATTTTGATCATATAAAAAACAAAAACAACAAAAATCACATGATCCTATCAATAGATGCAGAAAGAGCTTTTGACAAAATGCACCAATTCCTATTAAAATACTAGAAAGTATCAGAATAAATGGTAATAATCAGAATAAATGATAAGTAGTATTTATCTAAAACCATTAGCAAGCATTATCTGTACTGGGAATAAGCTAAAAACCTTTTAAATAAGATCAAGGGTGAAGCACGGATGTTTATTATCATGACTACTATCCAATAGTTTGCTAGAAATGTTACCTACAGCAATACAACAAGAAAAGGAAATTGAAGGAATTAGAATAAGCAATAAGGAAACAAAACTATCGCTCTTTGCAGATGATATGATAGCATACATAGAGAACCCTAGAGAAGCAACTAAAAAAAATAGTTAAAACAACTTCAACAAAGTTGCAGGATATAAATTAAACCCATGTAAATTTGCAGCATTTATATGTACTACCAACAAAACTCAGTAACAAGATATGGAAAGAGAAATTCCACTTAAAATAACTGCAGACAATATAAAATACTTGGGAGTCTGCTTGTCAAGATAATACCAGGCATTATATGAACACAATTTTTAAAAATTTACACAGATAGATCTAAATAATTGAAGAAATGTTAATTTCTCATGGGTAAGTCAAGCCAATATAATGAAAATGACAGTCTTATATAATTTAATTTACTTACTGAATGTCAAACCAACCAAACCAAACAAAATAATTATTTCACAGAGCTAGGAAAACTAACAAAATTCATCTGGAAGAACAAAAGGTCAAAATATCACGGCAATCAATATAAAAAAAAGGTAAAGGAATTCTGCCTTGCAATTTCAGATTACAAAACGTATTACAAAGCACTAATTATTGAAATAAAAATTCTGACTAAAATAGTGGTGGATCAATGGAATTGATAAAGTACACAATACACAGTAGTAAATGCCCATCATAATCTAGTGTTTGATCAACCAAAAGATCCCGGATTTTGTGATAAGAGCTCAATATTTGACAAAAAAATGCTAGGAAAGGTGGAAAGTAGTTTGGCAGAAACTAGTCATTGACCAACATCACACACCCCATGCCTTAAGAGAAGGTCAAAAGAGATAAATTATTTAGACATAAATGATGATATTACAAGTAAATTAGAAAAGCGTGAGAAAATATACCTGTAAGATCTCTGGATGAGAGAAAAGTTTTTGACTAAACAAGAGATAGAAAAGATCAAAGGAAGAAAAACATCATTTTGGTGACATATAATTAAAAAGCTTTTACACAAACAAAATACCATGGAAATTGAAAGAAAAACAGGATACAATCTTTTACATAAAGTTTTTCAATAGAACCCCTATCCCTCAAATATAAAGAACTGAGATAAATTTACAAAAAATAACAGCTATTACCCATTTCAGAAATGGTCAGAGGATATGAACAGGCCAAGCATATGAGCAAGCTATCAATAACTACATGACAAAACACTCTAAATTACTACTACTTACAGGAATGTGAAATAAAACATCTATGAGAGATATCATCTCACACCTACCAGATTGGCTAACATGACAGAAAAGGAAAAGAAGAAATTGTGGAGGGGATGTGGAAAAATTGGGACACTAATGAATTGTTGATGCAATTTTACACTTGTGTACATTTCAGGAGACTCATTTTGAACTATGCCCATATAGCTATAAAATTGTGAATATCCTTTGATCCAGGAATACCACTACTATGTCTGTATCCCAAAGAGATTTTTTAAAGGGACAAAAACATATAGGAGCTCTTTTTGTGGTGGCAAAGAATAGGAAATCGTGGCCTACTTATAACAGATCTTGAACTTTATTATAAAACAGTAAATTATCAAAAACAACCTGGTACTGGCTAAGAAGTAGAGGAGCGTATCAGAGGAATAGATTAAGTATAAAATTCATAGTAACAAATGATCATAGTAGTCTAGTGTTTGATAAACACAATGATCCTAGCTTTAAGGACAAGAACTCACTATTTTGTAAAACTAATGGGAAAACTGGAGAGCAGTTTGATAGAATCTAGGTATAGTTCAACATCTCATACCTCATACTAATTTAAGGAAAATTTGGTACATGGTTTTGTTTTGTTTTGTTTTGTTTTTGCTTTTTGGAGGGGGCCAGTAAGTGTTAAGTGTTTGAGGCTGGATTTGTATTTGAACTGGATTTGATCTCAGGTCCTCCTGACTCCAGGGCTGGTTCTCTATTCACTGCATCACCTTGCTGCCCCTGGGTACATGATTTAGGCATGAAATGTAATACCATAAGCAAATTAGGAGTGGAATAGAATAATGTACTTGTCAGATAATTTTGGTAAGTGAAGAATTTACAAAAATAAGAAATAGAGAGCATTATGAGATGCAAAATAGATTATTTTGATTATATTAAATTGAAGAGCTTTTCACATCCACAAATAAAACCAATGCAGTAAGGATTAGAAGGAAAGTAGAAACCTGGGGTGGGGAGTTACAATAAGTGTCTCTGATAAAGGTCTCATTTCTCAAATATATAGAGAACTGATTCAGATTTATAAGAATACAGGTCATTCCCCAATTGATAAATGGTCAAAAGACAGGAACAAGTGGTTTTCAGATGAAGTAATCAAAGCTATCAATAGGCACATGAAAAAATGCTCCAAATCACTACTGATTAGACAAATGAAAACGATAACAATTCTAAGGTCCCACATCATATTCATCAGATTGATCAATATGACAGAAAAGGAAAATAACAAATGTTGGAAGGGATGCGAGAAACCTGGGATACTAATGCACTGTTGGTGGAGTTGTGAACTGAGCCATCCATTCTGGAGAGCAATTTGGAACTATGCCCAAAAGGTTATTAATCTATGTATACTCTTTGACTTAGCAATTACACTACTAGTTCTTCACCCCAAAAAGATAAAAAGAAAAAGGACCACATATACAAAAATATTTATAGTTGCCCTTTTGTGGTGGAAAATAATTGGAAATTGAGGGGATATCCATCAAGTAGAGAATGGCTGAAGAAGTTGTAGTTTATGATTATAATGGAATACTATTGTACTATAAGACATGACAAGCAGGATCCCTTCACAAAAACCTGGAAATACTTAAATGAATTGACGTAGAGTGAAGCGAGCAGAACCAGGGGAACATTACTCACAGTAATGTCAATATTGTAGGACAATCAACTATGAATAGATTAGCTATTCTCAGCAATATAATGATTCAAGACAATTTGAATTCTTTAAAACTCACAATAACAACAAAAATGCTATCTCCAGAAAAAGAACTGATGAAGTCTGAATACAGATTGACACATACTATTTTCACTTTGTCATTTTTTTTAATTCTGTGTTTTCTTTCACAAAGTGACTTTTATAAAAATATGTTTTTGCATGATTAGAGTCATATAACTTATATCAAATAGCTTGCTTTTTCCAGGAGGGGTAATGGAAAAGGGGGAAAGAGGGAGGGAGAAAATTTGGAACTCAAAATTAAAAAAAAAGAATGTTAACTATTTAGCATGTAATTAGAAAAAAAGTTTTAAAACAACAAACAAAATGAACATAACATTTTACAGATATAGAAACTAAGGCAACCAGGGTTAAGTGACTTGCCCAGGGTTACACAGCTAGTAAGTGTCTGTGGCTAGATTTGCACTCTGGATCATGAGTCTTTAGGTCCAGCACCTACCATACCACCTAACTCCCCCACATTGTACATAGCATGAGAATATTATAAAGATACCAACCATGAAAGACTTACCTACTCTGATTAAGACAATAATACAGGTGACTCAAGGGAGGAGCCAAGATGGTGGAGTAGAAGCAGCAAAGCTCCACAGCTCCCACACAATCACCCTAAAAACCCATAAAATGGGACTCTAAACAGATTTTCAAGCTCCAAAACTCTCCAAAATACAGAAAACACATCTGTTGCTACAGGCAGCTCAGAAGGTGGGGCTCTTCACAGCAGTCTGGGAGCCATGGCCGGCCCAGCCTGAAACCCTGGCCAGGCCCCAGGGCAGTCGGGCAGAGCCAAGTCTATAGGAGAGCAGATCAGCTGCACTGGAGGCACAGTTACCACATTTATCAGGCCAGAAGGAAAAAAGGCTAAGAGAAAGGTCAGTGGATTTTGCTAAATTTGGGGGAGAAGAGTGTCCGGCCAAACTGCTCCCAGGGCAAGGAAGCATCAGGAGGTGGCTGTGGCAGCAGGAATGGCTGAAAGCAGCAGTGGCCTCCACTGGGCTGCTTCAGAGCCCTCCACCTGCAGATAGCAGGGGGGCTGACGCGATCCATCGGGACCAAGGGCTCTTGTGTTGAGTGGCCTGGATCTGGTCTTGGGTGGTGGTTCTGGGGTGCGCTTTCAGTGAGCCAAAGCTGGGGGTGGGGCTGCAGCACCCCACTAATTGCTCCGGCAGCTGTGAAGGCCCCAGTGATTTGGGACAGAGCTTTCCCCTCACCCCACCCCCCGCAGGAAGCAGAGTTCCACAGAGCTAAAAAAACCAAGCAATTAATAGACTGGCCAACATGAGGAAAAGGAAGCAAAGTAAGAACAGCAATAAAACTCTAGAATCCTTTTTTGTGGACAAAAAGGATCAAAGCATGAAAAGGGAGGAAGACAACACAGTTGGAAGTCCCACACCAAATGCTTCCAAGAATGCCTACTAGCTATGGATTGACTTAGAAAGGAGTTTGAAAACCCAATAAGAGAAGTGGAGGAAAAATTGGAAAAAGAAATGAGAATGATGCGAGAAAGTCATGAAAAGAGAGTCAACAACCTGACTGAAGAAAACAAT